>JAZBGW010001546.1:0-14966 GCA_037464815.1 Mylabris variabilis
GCCGAATCGACTTATTATATCCAGAATCCCCTTAAGAGTGTTCCATATTTTAGCTAATTTCTTTTAGATACAATTGATCGAATTTAACGGAAGATTTGGTGAAAAGAAAGAAACAGTACCCTTATTTATGCCTTTGGAAACTTTACACTTGATAGCTTTGGTAAATTCAAAGTTTGCATGGTTAAATTTTTCGTTGATATATTCCCTTTTATAGTTCATTTGAATATTTTGAATAATAAACGGATGAAACTTTGTAAGAATTTAATAAACTCCAACCGACCAGAAATAATAAATTATATTTTTAAAGGTACGTTATACAAAAATATACGTCTTGTAATTAACGAAATATTCATCAATGTTTACTTGGGATTTAGTCCATTATTATCAAGTTTGAAATTAATTAGAAAATTAATTTTTCTTCCATTAAACGTAATTTCCTGAAAATTACTATAGTTAAACACTGATTATTAAACGGAAATTATCTTTACATAGTTATCTTTATATAGTTTAGTTTCAGGATCCTATTGATGCTAAATATGAAATTTTCATTAACTATAAATAGACTATCTGTTAACAATACCGTTTTTAGACATTCTATTGTTTCTCGTTTATGAAAGTTGATGAATTTTCAAAGATGTCGTCGACAATTAGTGTCCGACCGAAACAGAATTTACAACCGAAACCGAAACTTATTTAGACATGTTAAAAATTTTATTATATGCCGAAATCTAGTGTGCGTTTTTACATAGTTAATTCGTGTTAAATGAAATAAAAAGACAACAATGTAAGAGAAAATATAACGTCGACAATTCACGAACTGTAAGTTTCGGTGAGGCTGAAATTTTGGCTGATTTTTGGCCGAAACCGAAATCGAATCTTCAATCAATCGGTCACTATTGACAATGTTTGTCTTTAATGATCTATTTTCAGCCGCTTAAATGAATGAATGAATAAGGTAGATGTAGCCACAAATTTAATTCAAATTCAAATTCAACACAAGAGGCACATCAAGAACTGAATGGCCCCCTGGTGGTTACAATCTTGGTACCCCGTACATAATAATATAAATAATTGATGAACAATTTCGTGTTTGCAATTTATAATGATCAAAGCAATCTTTTTTTCCTCTCATTTATTCAAGGAATAATTTAATTTTAACTGAGAATTTTATGTCAAAGGACGGTTTAAAAAGTTGTTTGGAATACAAAGATTATCTTTACAAAAAGCAACGTTTAAATTTATAAAAGTGATCATATTTACAGCATTGACTTATTTCTTTCTTATACAAATTGACTATAATTGTATAGGCGTAAGTTCGTCTAAAATGAAGCTGCCTAAACATGATTCCGAATTTCTTTTGCTGAATTATTTGTTAGTTTTAATATTAAAAGCTCGCTTACTAGTCGAAAATTAATGATTTTGAATATAGACTGAAAAGTTTCTGACTCTTTCGGACGAGCAGAAATTGCCAAAAAAATGACAGTTATGGCAGAAACCTCTCAAAATTTAGATTCCAATTCAAAAACTCACCTCGAAAATCGACTAAAAATGACTTAATAGTTTGCCAAAAAAACTTTCGTGATTTATGATGAGAACGTTTAGAAATATTGATTAATATTTTAAAAGCCAATTGGAATTGATAAAAATCTCTTTTTTCACGATTTTGACAATTCGCTTAGAATTATAATCCAAAAAGGAAATGTTTAAAAACCTTAATTAATAGTAGCACAAAAATTGATTGAAGGTGTCCAAGTTTTAATCATTTCACAATTCATTGGTAATTTTTTTTAAAAAAACCAACGATTTAGGATGAAATTTTTCAAAATCTAGACGAAAAATCAACAATTTAACAGAAACATCGACTAAAACTCTAAATTGTCTCGTTTTCACAACTTAGCAAAATGTGTTCAAAACTAATAATTTATGAAAGTGCCTGAAAAATTTAGATTTAAATTCTCCTCAAAAATTGGTAATTTAAAACGAAAAAGTCGTACAATCTCAAAAACTAAACTCTAAAATTAATTCGAAGTTTCTAATTGATAATAAAATGTATCGAAAAATTGTTAATTTATGATAAAAGCTTCTTAAAAACAAGAATTCAAATCAAAAATCGATTGAAATGCCTAAATAGATCGCTTCCAAATAGAAAAGCTTGGGAAACAACCAGATGACTTGAGGCATTTTTGTCTCAAACTCGACAATTCTTCTAAAAAAAGGCATCAAAGGTGTCTAAAACCTCTCCTTTGCATTCTGTGAAGACTAAATTCGATTAAAATTGATGATTTTAAAAAAAAAATGTTCTAGAGCTTCACGACAAGACAAGAATTTACTTTTCAAATTAACTTTAACAAAATTCGTTGGTTAATAAAGAGAATGTTTTAATTCGAGGCTTAATAAATTGGGGGTCGAATGGGTTTCTTTTTGCACTCGTTTCTGTCTAAACTATGTTTTCCTTTACATTGTCAGAACGGTATACCCCAATTTTCATTTTATTTCGAAACGTATTTGTCATATTTTATTTTGAACACGACAAGTCTACACGATCTAATTGTTTTAGAAGTTGAGATGGCAAATTTCATCTAGAAAGAAAAATCAACTGGACAGGTGCGAAAATTTATTGTTAGAAATATGTGTATCTTTCTATATAAGAGATCCCTTTTCAACATATACAGGATGTTGGATCTAAATATGGTCGATTCTATAAAATTCCTGTTAGTTGACGAGCGATTCGGAAAATATTTTGAGGATTTGTAGAAGCGGCAATGGGGACCATTTTAGCATCAATTAGAACCACGTAGCTCATTTGAAAGTTGATCAAAAAACGCTCGTTTCTGACGATATCATGATTTTTGGAACAACACCAACTTCTAAATGAACTGCGAGGTTCTAATTTTGCTAAAATGGTCTCCTACAAATCCTTAAAATATTTTCCGAATAGATTGTCAACTCAAAAGAATTTCATAAGAATCGATCATATTTAGATCCGGCATCCTATACCTGGTGATTCAAATAAACCGAAAAGTTCTTAAGGCAACTCTCATTATTTGGCGATTCGAAAAATATTTCAAGGATTGATATGAGGGTCCCTGGAGATCATTTTAGCAAAGTTACAGCTTCGTAGCTAATTTGGAAGTTAGTCAAAAAACGCTAGTTTCTGATAATGTCGCAATTTTCAAAAACGAACTAAACTGGCAAAATGATTTAGAATTACTTAAGGATCCTCCCAACAGTCCTAACATCGATTTTTTCGTTTTTCTTCAATTTTCTCTGAAACAGAAGGGAAAAAAGGAGTAAAAGAAAAAATCAACGTCGGAAAAGTCTCCCAGCCATTCTTAATCTTATTATGTATACAGCTCATTTTTACAAATCGCAACCTTGTCCAAAACGAGTGTTTTTTGGCCAGCTTCTAATTGAGCTACGAGGTTCTAATGTTGCTGAAATGATCGCCAGGGACCCTCCTATAAATCTTTGAAATATTTATTGAATCATCAAATAATAGAACTTATCTTCCGTGAATTGAATCTCCCGGTATATGAAGCGTCTTGGAAGAATATTTGCTACACATTCTTATATTTGAGAAAAACAATAACAGAGATAAAATATGTCTGAAAATGTGGAAGAATTTGAAAATACATATTTGAAAATCCACAAAAAATCCGATAATACAATACAACTATAAAAAATTCATGAAATCGGTGAATAATTCGCCTGAAAGGCAGGCAACACCATTTACATATTGAATATAGAGAAGTTGTTATCCAGAGAAAAGAATGATTTGTTTTATGTTTTATATTTTATTTTAATTGAATTCGAAAATCTACGACTTCCAATTAAAATATTTGAATTCTGTCTGATTTTATTAACAATATTATTGTCGAAAACCGTCCAAATTATTCAGTTTTTAACACAACTTTCAATAAAATTAACAACAGTGGAAAGATGTTTTGAATTATTCGATTGAAATACAATTTTATTTTTATAACGGCATACGTTTACATCTCTTTGAAAATCAAGTCTACTGAAGTAATATAGAGCAGCGGTTCCCAAACTATTTGTATTGGACATTGGCGCAGTAAGCAAGATTCCACGGGTTCCCCGGAACACGGGCTCGTGCTCCAAAAGGGCCCCGCGCCCGAGAAATAGGTATTAGCCCCAAAAATTTGCAAGCAAAATTACGGATAAATAAACAAAACTATAGCTAATATGTAAATTAGGCACCCGTCTTGTGAACTGGAATACAAACCTGTTATTTTTTCGGCGAAATTTTTGATAGAATCGTTTAGGAAAGGAGACTAGGCGCCTTTATAAGGTTTAGAACTGAATTTTTTCCACTTTCATTTAGGTTTTAAGACGTAGTGGTCTTGAATCATCAATTTTTGAGCAGTAAAGGGATCTACTATACAGGGTGTCCCGTAAATCGCGCATCTCCTGGTATAGGCCAAATAGAGGGCGAAATTCTAAAATGAAAAGTCCTGTACCATTATCTTATCTGACGCACAGATAATGAGTAATTAATTAAATTAAATAGCCAATCAAGTGCTCGCTATAGCGATAAGAAGAGAAACGGGAAGAAACTTGGGTGGTGAGGCGTTGACAAAGGAAGCGACAGCTGTTGACAATAAGGGTGACCCCACAACGCGAAACAATATCGGATTGTTTTTAATGAAAAACGTTTTATCTTATTAATTTTAATAAAAAGTAGATAATGTCGTGTTTACAAATGAAGTCATGACTCTATTTTTAATTTAATACTAAACTAAATTAATAATTAATAAAATATCATGTGGCATTGTGAGAGCTGCCCACCTTCCATTATCAAAGCTCCTGCGTAATATTTTTTTTATCGCTGTAGCGAGCCCTTGATTGGCTCTTTAATTTAATTAATTACTCATTACCTGTGCGTCAGATGAAATAATGGTACAGGACTTTTCGTCTTAGAATTTCGCCCCTTATTTGGCCCATACCAGGATATGCGCGATTTACGGGACACCCTGTATTACAGACCAACAGACAATTCAGTAAAAGCAAATCATATCTTTCATAAGAAAAAAACCCTCTACTTTACTGTGCACAGAGTCCTGCACGATATAGCAGCACCCCTAAATATTGTTGATCCATATTTTTAACCCTTAATTATTGTCAAAACATTTAGCACCATGTTAGTTAATGAGGTACCAATTCAATTGAAAGATCTCTCATTATGCAAGAATATTAAAAAAATCAAGAAGATGTGAAATGATTCTGGTTGAACTAAAAATGCTCGTGCATATTGTATTTGTTGTCGCATTTTGGGTAAAATAACAAATGACACGGGATTTGGTAGGATGAGAGAAGGGTGGTGTAAAATGTTTGCCTTAGGGCGGCACATATTCTCACGACGGCTCTGCTACTATTTTAAACAAAAATTTCCATAATTTTATAACTTTTATCGTAATTTAATTAAATTCGGTTAAAACTAAAGGAAAGCTTTTAATGTGCAAGCAAATAAATTTCTCTATGTAGGTATATAAAGAAGTTGATAAAATTTAAATCGAGATAAGGTGGAAATTGGTTTCATTTAATAAAAAAAGAGATAAAACAAAACGAACAATTTCGAATTGGTGTTTTTCTAAAAGAAATCCAAGAATTCGATTATCCTAGTTGAATGTAAATTTCCACTACAATACGCTCTCATCCTATTTAGAAAATAACAGAATCTAATTTTAGAGAAAAGAAGAGCGAGCAATCACTATAATAAACTAATGAGATCTGACAAGCATTCTCGATGAATTTTAATTATTCTTGTAGAAATCTCCTAATTAAATTGACTTCAAATTTGATCTGTCACAACACTTGCACAGAATTCGAAAGATTCACCCTTCTTAACTGACTAAACAAAGTATTCTTCGTTCCATCAAAATAATCAACTGAAGCAAATTGATAAAGTTAACGGTCAAACAGTCAACAGAACCGACAACGGAAATCATTTTGAATTTCTTCCGGACGATTCAACGAACAATGGATTAATCCTGTTGAATAAAGGTGTTGCTGATAGTAGCGTGATTTATAGTTTTTTTTTACCGTAACTATACGATGGTGTTTTTTTTTAATTGTTTATTTTGCGATTCCCTAAACGAGTAGTTGCCAGGCATGTTGCTGGCAAATATCGATTATCTACTCGGACGTCAAGTGCTTCATTGAGAAAATTAACTGAAGGGGTTGAACTGAGGCGTTTAACTCTATTAGAAGCGAAAATTGTGCATATACTGGGTGTTTCTTTAAAAGTGATCAATTCTATTAGCCGGCGAGCGATTCGATAAATATTTCAAGGATTTTTAGGGGGCCTGGAGACTGTTTTAGCAAAATTAGAGCCTCGTAACTTATTTAGAAGTTGGTCGTTTTGGACAATGTCGCAATTTTCGAAAACTACCAAAGCCCGCAAAACGACTAAGAATGACTCGTAGGCCCTCCCAACAGTGATTTTTTTCGTTCTTCTCTTGAATGCAATGGAGAAAAACGAAAAAAAATCAATCTTGCGAGGATCCTCGAGTCATTCAAACGCCGCATCTACACTATACGCAGCGCCGTAACTAGAGTGGGGCGAATGGGGTACTTGTCCCAGGCGCAAAGAAAACAGGGGCGCAACACCTTCAAATTGCAGTCAGCATAATAATCACTTGATTTTCTTTAAGAGAGTAACAATCCTATGGGAAATCCCAGTTAATATTTTAACCAAAGAAATGGTGTTTTTCGTGTACAAACATCTGTCAAAAGTAATATGAAAAGTAATTGATTGAATGTATGCACATATCCAGAGGGGTAGCAAGAGGTTTCAGCCCTGAGCGCTACCGTGGTAAATGGGTCCGAAGGGGACGGGAGCTTCTTTAATTTTTAGAAAATTTTCCAACTTATGTTTACATTTTAAAATAATTTCGTTCTAAATCTTTCTACTGACTTATAAAATAGGAGGAAATACAGACAGTTTTAGTCAATTTACGAGACTTGACTTACAGAAAATAACCATTTTCATCAAATTTTGCTGTAAAATTATACAAACAAAACACAGATTTTATGAATATTTTTGAGTTTTAAGACTACACCTTGAGACATAATTTCTCAAATCATTATTTTTATGGTAAACTTTGCTATTCGAAAGGTGACTATTGAGTCATTTTTAATCGAACTTCAAGCTGTATTTTTGACCTTTAACCACTGTTTTGCGAACTTTGTGTCACAACTCATAATTTTCTTGCCATTTTTACTGTTAAATAATCAAAAAAAGCGACTAAGACACTTCTGTTTCATTTTAAAGCCGAATTCTTGATTTTTAGAAACACTTGTTTTAAATTCACAGTTTTTTATCAATTTGAGCTGAATTATTGACTGCTTGTCTTAAATCATTGATTTTAATAACGCATTTTGAAAGAGTAACAAATTTCGAAACTTCTAATCGATTTTAGAGACAGATTCTCGACTTTTGAATCAAGATTTTTAGATGTTTTCTTCTTAAATCATCACTTTTTGGCAAATTTTGTTATGGAAGAGGAGATTTAAACAATTTAAGTTTAATCCAGAATTAAGAGCGCGACTTTTGATTTTTGCCCCAAGCACAAATTTGCCATGTTACGTCACTGACTATATGAACGAAATTTAAACATCAAAATGTGAAGTGTGTACGGTAAAGATGAGGAAAATGTCACGGTCTATGATTTGTCACGGTGACTAAGAAATCACTGACCAGGGCCGGATTATATAGTAAGCTGAGTAAGCGGGCGCTTAGGGCCCGAAGTTGATGGAGGCTCATCGATGTTTAAATGGAACATTTTTTTCAAAATTTCGTTTAAACACGCCACTATTTTCTAAAGGGACCTTTTGCATCTTTTCTGATGTATTGAAATTTGTAAGCAAGCGTTAGAGCAGCTCTTTCTTGGTCTATTCGCGGTCATTTTCCGTTTTGGAGAATTTTGAATTACGTAGGGAAATCTTGGAGTATGTTTTGTTATATATTTCCCCACATAACAGGTCATAACTTGGCTAGTATTATTTATTTCGCAACGCGTTTTCCTAATTTCCAAAGCGTCTTCCGATACACTTGTTGGTTTCCCGGAAAATTAATGAAAAAGTGGAAAAACTGGGAAAATTTCCCAAAATTTTATGTGTTATTTTCACCTATTAAAAGTAATTATTTTGCAATCGAATTTTATTCAATTTGTGGACAATTTTATTTACTATCCGATAATCCCATTGTAGTTGGGACATTTTTTGAAAATTCTCGAGAAATACGTGAAATTTTCTCGATTTTTCCAAAATAAATTCGAGCTTATAGTCAAATTTCAAGAAACAATGTTTGTTGTAAAAGTAAATAATAGGCCCGAAAAACAATAGCGCTTACTATCAAAAGAGACGTAAATCCAGCCCTATCACTGACCATGAAATTTTTCTGTACTTTACCCTCCACCCCTCATATTTTGATGTTGACATTTCGTTCATTCGATCTCGTTCGTTTAGTGTGGACGTAGCTTAAGTCGTTTTGCGTGTTTAGTTCGTTTTTGAAAATCACGACATCGTCAGAAACGAGCGTTTTTTGACCAAACCAAATATGCTACGAGGTTCTAATTTTGTTAAAATGATCTCTAGAGATCCTCCTATAAATCCTTGAAATATTGTTCAAATCGCTCGCTAACAATAGGAGTTTCATAAGAGTTGATCACTTTAAAGAAAAAAACACTATGTATAAAGGAAATCCTCATTTTTTTCTTTATTTTCGAATTTTAAACTAATTAAACACTAAACAGTCGTATTTTAAAATAGAAAAGTGGCTTAAATTAGTATATTAAAAAACAAGTGTCAGAAGTCGACAATTATTGCACGAGTCCAAGTTTAGAAAACTCCCGCTTCGCGCTCGTTTTCTAAACTTGGACACGTGCAATATACGACTTCTGACACGAGTTTTTTATAGTGATGAGCACATTTGGTCTTGGTCCTGCAATCTTGGTCTTGGTCTTGCATTTTTTGCAATATCAAGACCAAGACTCGACTTGCAAGAACAAGACCGAGACCAAGACTTGACATGGAAGAACAAGACTAAATTGCAAGAAACAAAATTATACTCTTCCATTAAAAAATACTAATTTAATGGAAAAACAAAATTGATCAATTTTTAACAAATCATACAATTACAATATACAGTAAGCCCTCGTTAAAGTGCACCCCGTTTACACGGACACCTCAGTAACACGAATACAATTGGAGGTCCCTACAAATTGTGTTTAAGATGAAATCTGTTTAAGAATGAATTAAGAAATCTGTTTAAGATGAACAGCGTTAGCACGAACAGACTTTTTTCGGTCCCGACGAGTTCGTACTAACAAGGGTTTACTGTAACTGACAAATGATGAGTCTCCATCGCTTTTTTTTTCAAGAACATTAAAAGTAGTTTTTATTCGAGAAATTACTTATCGACTTATACAGGGACCCATTTTTGTAAAGTCAAACGATTGGGCTCTTTCTGCAAGACAAAGAACGTTACTGTAAATACAAGACCGAGACCAAAACCAAGACCAAGACCAAGACTATAAACGCAAGACCAAGACCAATACCAATACCGGTGGTTCGACGGCAAGACCAAGACCAGAGTCGGACGGCAAGCTTTTTTAGCCCGGGCATTTACTATGAAAATTGGCCTTCATTAGAACAATAATAATCATGTTTAGTTTCAAAATTTTTTAGTAATATCAACGAATAAGAGCTCTTCCAATTGAATTACTCCCTCTTTAACCAGCATAGAGGCAAATCATTCTTAATTAGAGGTCAATAATACAGATCTCCCATATCCAGGACCGATGAATTATCGAATCGAATATTTTTATTTGGTTCGTTATTCGTTCGAATTATTCGAGCTTTTCGAATATTTCGAATTTGCCAAGTTATTCGAAGCTGTCTTAATATTCTAACCTTTCATATTATTTGAATCTTTTTGTTTACGGATACCGTTTGGTATCCATAAACGATATTTATAGATATCATGTGGTATGTCTCAAATAATTAGTGTTGGGTTCTCGATGCTACTCGGATTCGTAACGCTTCTTTAGAATTAAATGTCATACGCTTACTCAATATGTTCATTATCTTCTAGGTATTTTTCCTATCAATTATTCTATGTTGAAGGTAATGTAAAAATAGAAAATGTCTTTAAATTTTGTCTCTTTGTTTCAATGAAAAATAATTTAGGTTGTTTGTGGAGCTACCCTTAACTAAAAAACTGATATCTGGGCCGTATTCTGGATTTATCCAATTCAAAAATTAAATCATACATGGTACGACTTCACTAGATCTACTGAAATTATGTTCCATTCGAAATCGTCGCTAACAACTAGGGATCGTACGGCTCAAGAGTCTCGTAACATCTGACGCTTTTGGTCCCAATACTACGAATAATTCGAATAATATGAAAAGTTCGTAAAATATCAAAAGTTCGAATAAAAACAAAGGTTCGAATTATAAGAAAGGTTCGAATAATTTGACTCAGTCGAATTATTCAAATGTTGCGAATACTTCAAACGAATGTCGAATCGAATTATTCGATTCGATTCGATTCGTCTCGAATAATTTGTGATTTCGAATTATTCGCACAGCCCTACTAGAGAGATCTTATCTCATATGAAAGATACTTGGAAATTTTTTATTTGCTTTTAATGAGTTACTTGTTGGTTTCAAGAGTCGATAATAGAGAAAGTCCTTTTACTGCTCAAAAATTGATGATTCAGGACTACTACGTCCTAAAATCTAGCTTAAAGTGTAGAGAATGCGGGTCTAAAACTTTATGAAGGTGATTCAATATCCTTTCCAAGAAATCGTCGAAAAACTAATGGTTTATAATCAAAATGTCTTAAGATTTAAAACCAAAAATGTAAATGGGGCTCAAAAATCGAGCAAACTTTTTCTAAATTTTATTCTCACTGGAGTTCAATAAAAAAATAGAGGAAATGTTAATGCCAAAACGTGTCAAAAATGTCACAACTATGCATTTTTAGACTCTAGAACAAAATTCAATTAACACTGAAGGGTTCACTCAAAAAATCCACTTAAATTAATTAAATCTCTTTCTTTTGACAATTCAATCTCAATTGAAAGTCAAGAGTCCAAATCAAAAATAGCCCAAGCGTGTGTAAACAATTTTTTTTACAATTCTTTTGCAAAAATCGCCTAAAAATCAGTGCCTTTTAACAATTACCTCTTAAGACCCAGCCTAAAACTCAATAATTTAGCTCTATAATAGTTTAAAAGTTTCTAAATTGTCTCCTTCACAACTTAATTGTTATCAAGACACCTACATAACATCAATAAGACAACATAAAAAGACAACTAGAGAAAATGATGCAGCTAAAAAGCAATTTTTTAGAATTGTTTATATGCGGCCCACCGGGCAATTGCCCGGTTGCCCGGCGGCCCAGTCCACCACTGACCAAGACCAAGACTTGGTCACTAGTTTTTTATACTATTTTTTCTATTTTGCCTATTTTGTGCGCTTTTTTACAAAAAATTTGCGAGTTTTGAAATTTGGGGAAATTGGTGGGAGTTGGTGTTACTGATATAACAATTGAACATTCAGCCGGGAAACATTTAAATTGTTTTATTTTTCACTCTTAGTCAATTATTTTTTTTTGCCATATTGCTTATTTAATAATGAGTGAAGAATTTTGATGTACTCCACCTGAAATAAGGGAAATTGCTGAAAATACTATGTATTAGTGGTTGTGTATGTTACCAAAAATTACTATGTATTTTGTTCTTATGATTTTCGACAGTTGTCAAAAACAAATGTCACCAACCTTAAGAGGAAAAAATTACTACATTTTCCATTTTTATACAGTGTATCGAAATGAACTCATTTCCGTACACTAGCAAGTTTAAAAATAACGCTATTATTAACGCAAAATAGAAAAAATTCGATTTGCTTGTACAAAAAATGCTTACCACTATCATTTCCGGAGGTTGCCCGGCCTGATTTTCCATCAGCACTCCACTCCTCATCTGTAACAATATAATAACAGACGGAATAAATGAATAAAATTAATGCATAGCATTGTTTTTTTGGTTGATGGACTTTTTGAATTTCCAACGAATACCTGAACATATCGCAGATGACGAGATCTCATCATCTTCGTCATTGCTATTCCTACAACATCGACTACATCTGGAACACATGTTGTCGTTGTTGTTGTTGATGATGATGATGATGATGACGACAATGATAATAATGATGATGATAGCAGAACAGTTCTTTCCTGTTAATTTCTAGTTTAAAATTGACTACAAAAAATATATGTGTGTAGATGTAGAAGTATAGAGCGGATGTTGCAAGTGACACTCGTTGACTTTAATAAGTTTATATGAGATCATAAAGCCTGAAGACCACAGCAATGACAAGCGTAGCTAAATAAAAAAAATACTTCACGCGTTTTGTTTTTGTGTTTTTTTGACAAAAATGCCACTAAACACAACGATAAGTATTGATGAATTGGAAAATATAGTGATTGGCAGAATTATTCTCTCAATTAATTGGAAATTCAAATGAGTATTTTTTACAATATCCAAAATCACAGTCAAGTTGATTTCAAATTTCAATTCCTTACACCAACACAAACACAATAAACAACACTTGATTTCATGTTTGTATTGTTTGATGCACATAAACAATCATCAATCTAATAGATAATACGGTAGTTAAATATTATTTGATGGAGTTTAAGCGTTGACATTATATATATAATATAGAAGGGTTGGAAATTGGGGCAGATCGCATGACAGAACGTACATATAACACGGTAATATCGAGTCTTTTCGCCCTTATGAAAACTTAGTAAACCGACCTGATATAATACAATTAACGATGCAATTAAGTAAAAATCCGGAACAAGTCTAGATTGATTTCCTGATATTAAAATATAAAATACGTATTTTTATAGGACAAATAAACTCTAATGATTCAAACAATTAATTTAAACGAGATAATTGATTAATATTTTCAAAAAATCCAATCTAAATTTGGATATCAAATTAAAATCCAGGCGGCGGAAATAATTGCTTTTGTTAGTAAAACTTCAAATCGTTATTCAACATTATCATTGTATTTTATCAAGGATATACTCCTGTTGCGTTTTCCTGCAGTTTATTGCCGCTGTTATTACAAAATTAACGGAATACGAATAGGTACAAGAAGAGAATTTATCAATTTTTCGTTAATAGGGGCTTGTACGACTTGCCAATTTGGCTATTATCAGTTCTGATAATAATATACGACAGATAACCAGTGGAAGCGTCGTCTTGGGTGCGCCACAACGCCTACACACTCGCTTGGCTGATAGCGTCGAGACGGTGCGCACCACGTATAAGAAGAGATAACGACCACCACCGCCACCACCACCACCACCATCCAACTATATGCCGCGAATGCCGCCGCGTGACTACTGCCTCTTTGCTCTATCTGTATATAAAACGTGCTGTTCGACGTTTTAGTGTCGACGCCCAACTGTGGAGAGGTCGATAAAATGGGACAGACGTTCCGAGTCCTCCTTTTTGAATATGTATAACGAAAATTAGATTTGATGAGTATCAAATAAATATAACGAAACCTATAAAGAACAGTTAATATCAGAATATGTGTCATACACGTTAATTCAATCGTTATCGTCGATTTGAACGATACTTTTTTTATAACAAACCCTCGCGAATCCTGAATGTTTTAGGATGCTGCACGCAGGTGGCGATATTGTTGACTGTTTTTAAAATATCGTCCTGATAACAGATTACAGATCTCTAACAAAAACAATTTACATTTTCTTTTTTAATAAAAAAAACCTCGTATTTCTATTCATAGAGTTGACTTAATGTAAAAGTTATGTTGAAATGGAGGGCGGCTTAGGGGGGAAAGCAGTTAATATTGTGTATTATCATATCATATTTGTATGGAAGCCATAAATTGGAATTCAATGTTCAAAAATAGACACAATACCGACTTGTACCCCCAAATTTTTGTAAGCTACAATCGATTATCAAACTACTAAAATAATACAGATTTTTCGCTTTGATGTTACTCCCTTTTCAACTCGAAACAACTTTATTACAACAGCGTTTTTGTTAATCATTCTGTTAAAATAGTTTGACTCAAAGACTCTGATGATACAATGAAATAAAATTTGATGGTATGTGTGTGAAAAGTTTAATTTAAAATAGAAGGACATCATTAATATGGTGCATGCAACAATATTAAGTTAACAAAGACATTTATCAACGAAACTACTTTATTGATGTTTAAATCGAATTACTACATAACTACATTGTCTCATTTATTCCAATTTCCAATTAACCTTTAGTTCTTGTTTAGCTTTCAGGCACACCATCTCAAACACAATTCCTTTACGGCTATCTCAAGAGAGATACTCCAGTAAGCATCAGTCGTGAACAAAATATGAAATATTTATTTGGACAATGACAGTGGCATCTTCGATATGTACAATTTCATTGTATAACTTTAATCGTACATTATCTATGTACGATTGTGTATTGTGACACAGTAGAACAATAAATTTACATCTGTCACTATCTCTTAGGAGACAAATTTCATAGAAATATAGTAAAAGAACAAATGGTTAAATATTCAGTTGATTTTGACGAAACTGTAATAAAAAAGTCAACAACTACAGGGATTTAGAGTTAATATTTCATAGAAAATCCACTGGTATTAAAAAAAAATTGTATTTTTAAAATCAAATACAGGGTGTCTGTTTTAAATGTGGTCGAATCTAATAAAACTCCTATTAATTGGTGAACGATTCGAGAAATACTTCAAGAATGTGTAAAGGGGAAGTCCCTGGAAGATCATTTTATCAAAATTAGAACCTCGTAGCTCGTTTGGAAGTCGGTCAAAAACTTGCTGGACACTTAAAAAGCCTTTGGAATGACTCGAGGATTTTCCTAACATTGAT
>JAZBGW010001547.1:3113-14957 GCA_037464815.1 Mylabris variabilis
AGAAGAGAAATTAAAAAGGATTGAAGAAATTAAACGTGGATGGACTTTGGAAAATTGCGGTTCTTTAACGATTGGTGAATTATACTTGATGGTGAGTTTACAACTATTGTATAATATATAGTGAGGTTCTTTATTGGGAGGGGGGTGTAACTTATACCCCTAATTTCTACCTTGAACGATTAAAATTTGCTCTAAGTGGTGGTAACTGCATATTGGTTCTCTTCTGACTTATAGAAGAAACAATATATGTACAGTAGAGGCAGCAGAAATAGAAACATAGGAAAACATCGGTTTCGCCTATCTATACTACTTACATAGAGTCCCTTCTCTGTCTGATGCATTTTCAGAGGGATGTTTCACGAAATAAAGGGGATACCGTGCGACAAAGATGCCAAATCCTCAACATTTGATTATTGTTGTCTTTTAAACTAGAAATTTTGAAGGTCGATGCAAGCAGATTCTTTCGTACAAAAGAAATTGCTTTGTTTGGTCAGAAGACTAAGGGTTGGTGGTAATAGCCGCCATCGTTTCCAATTTTTAGACCCTCTATCTCTTTCTAACGAATCTGTAACTCGGTCCAAGGAGATAATTAAATTTTTTATTGACAGAAAAGTTACTAGACATGTAAATATATCTGTATATACCAACCTGACGTCTTTATTAATTCCTAGATTTTAACGGGTACAATTAGGGAATTTAGTGTTGTTAGATTCGTGTCAAGATTCAATTACCTTCGTGGACCGTGTATGGTATAGATGGGTGGGACCGATGTTTTTCCTATGTTACTATTTCTGCCGCCTCTACTGTATACTAATACTATTTTTTTTTAATAAATAAATTTAAAAAGTTTGGATCTGGTTCGAAATTAATTTTGGAATATTCATGGGATGATTTACCACAATTGAAACAAGAACGAAACGATGAAGAAATAATAATTGGAAAATCAATTGATAATTCAATTACACAATCATTAAAAAAATTGTTATCATTAGCGAAATTACAATATAATCATTGTAATGTAATAAATATTGGATCATCAACAATACCAATAATGAGTACAACAATAACAACAACAACAGCAACAGTAATAACAACATCAACAACAACAACAATTACAACACCGTCGTCTACAGTATCAAATGTAACAATTGAAAAATGTACATGTGGACATAGTTGTTGTAGTGGTAGCAGTGGTGGTAAAAATCATATACAATTTAAAAAACCGATAACAAGTAAAGTTATCAAAAAGAATCAAACATATCATGATGTAATAGTTTTAATTTATTGTTTAATTTAATTGTTTTAAAAATCATATAATTTTAGAATGTTGTAGAAGAGAAATGTAATAATAGTGAACAGAATGAAACATCACAACAAATATCTGAAGATGATGTATCGACTCAATCACCGAACAATCCTGTTGTTAATTTGTTTACACAATTTGATGTGAGTTTTCTATATTTGATGTAATAATGAGAAAAAATAATTAAATATTTTTTTAGATGCAAAGACTGAATCCATTGAATCGCAATAAACGACGGCCACGCTCCAAACAATGGGTTGTTGAACGTCAATTAGTTCCTAATAAATCCGAAAATAAACATCAAATTGTCTCGATGGATATAGTACCACAAGAACAGACAATCGATATTGTTAATGAAACACAAAATGTTGTTAATAACAACAATAATAACAATATTAGTGATCATACAGTGATAGAAAATGATAATAACAAAAGTTTAAGTAATTATTATCGATTTTGATTATTATTATTATTTTTTAATTGTTTTCGATTGTTAGATTTCCTGGATACGCAACAATCTCATTCTGGTTTATCAACTGGTAGTTTATCAGAATTTCTAAAAACTGGCGATGATCAACAATGGTTATCGAATGATGTTGGTGATTTTTCATTAAGTAGTCTATTAGGTCGTTTAGACTATCAAAAAACAAATCAATCGATATTATCAAATCATGATACTCGACTGTCTACTGATGTAATTATCTATAATCGTGTTTTTTTTTTGTTGATAATTATCGTTTATTTTACAGATGGATGCTCAATTGCATACAATGCTAATTGAAAATAGTATCGATTATACGGAGAAATTTGCAGATCTTGCTGCTCAAGTTGCTGATAAGAAATAAATATCGAACGCGATATCGCGATATTCTTATACACGTTTATATGTAAGTAATAATATTTTTATCTATTGTTTGGACATGAAGAAAAAATATATAAAAAAAACGTTTGAGATTTTTATTGTTATTGGAATTTTATATGATTATTGTTTATTTTTATTATTATTATAACGATTATTGTTTGTTTTATTTAAATTGTGATGAAATTGTGTGTAGTTATTATCAAGAGATTCGAATTAAATTAGAATTTTGTACTAATAGTTTTCCTAATTTTGTTGTAAATCTTTCTGTGATAAAAGAGAAACAGTGTTTAGCTTCGATTTTCGTCGTAAACCATTGGTTTTCGGATAAATTTTGCGTTCATTTGTTATATTAATTCATCTTTTAATTATTTTTTTTTGTCGACAATCATTGATGTTTGGCGAAGTTTATAATTGGGAAATTTAATCAATATTTGAGTTAAATTTTGTCCAAACATCTCAAATTTTCGTTTTTTAGCAAATTGGTTCTATCAAATGTGAAAATTGAATTTTCGAGGCGAACCCTCTCAATAAATTGCATGTCGTTCACAATTTCTTTGAGAATCTGGGATCAAATAGTTTGTGCGAACCCGGCGCATCCACCAAAATTACAAATAAGATTTCCAACATCAATTGATAAATAATTATTTTGATATTAATTGTTATTTTTATAACATATAGAACAAAATACAAATAATTCGGGACAGTGTAAACTGTAATTAGGAATTGTAGTGTGTTATCAGAACCAATTTTTATACTGTCGAAAATTGATATTGAGGTCGATATTGTACAATATAAAGAGACTGCGCGCTCTGACTGTTCTACGACTGCTTATTTCACGTTCTATTGGCGCGCTAGACCATAACAAAAATAACACAACGAGAATGAGAATCAGATAGAAAGAAAGAAAGGTTTTATAGTTGTTATAACAGTATTCGTCTATTATTCGTATATAGTGCTAGATTAATAAGATTTTATAAATGTCATGCGCATGTTTATTATAAGCATTTAAGCTTCATAACTATAATAATAGTAATAATAACAAAAACAGGAACATCATTAAAGAAGTAAGTATAATAGATTTGTCTTTTTTCTTTAGGTGAAAATTAATTTCTATTTATTTTTTAATATCAAATAAGAGATGCGATTTATTTGAATTGGCTTCAATGAATAATTATTTATTTTTTTCGTTTTGATATCTCCAATTGTTTTTGAATTGTTTTCTACGTGTGATACGATAGAATAAGAGATCATATAAGCTCAGTTGTCTTTTCTGATTTGATTCTTTTGCTGAGTGCAGCTATCGAGTTATAAACACACCTAAAAATAGTTTACTGTCAGCTATAAACGCACTATTTTCGGTGCAATTATGTTGTTTTGTTCCGGTTTCACTTATTCGTAAAAATAGCGATTATACAGCACTGGCCGCTAAAAAAGATACATTTATAAAATATAGCACACGCCCCTCTATTCCACTTGTAGGTATATATCTAAGTTAGAGATAGAGAGAAAACATGTCTAAGAATTAGAAATGATAGCAGCTTCTACTTGTGATTTAAAGATACCACTTTATTTTACGCCAAAAAGTTTACCTGTTTCAGATTTTACAATTTTACAAAGAACAAACAGATGTTTATAATTTGGCATCTTTGGCGTGAGTATGCGAAACGTTCATCAACAACTGCACCAGACAAAGAAGGAGCTATTTTCAAAATACCATTATTCGTAAAATTGTTGATATTTTCATTGAGCTACAAAATATTTGAGGACCCGTTTGATTCGGTGTCCGACAAAGTGCCAATTTATAATCATCGATCTCTCGCTTGTTTTCTGAGACATTCAAACGCTATAATCGGGCATTTCATGGTGCAACCGACGGAGTTTTCCATTTTGGAAATTTCGGCTAAGTTCTAGAGTGCAAAGAAAAATCTTGGAGCCCGAAATGTCCAATTTCGGAAAATCAAAAATAAAATCGTTATTTTTTTCCATTAGCAGAAACTTCTGCCGGATGCACCATGAAATTCCCAATTCAACACTGATTATGGCGTTTGAATCTCTTAGAAAATAAGCGAGAAATCGATGATTCAAAAATTGGCACTTTTTCGGGTACCGACTCGAGAGTTGAGTCTGTAAGAGATGAGCTTGTAGTAACTTAAATTTTAAGTAACTGGTCCGATGTCTGTTCTTGTAAAGGTATAGTCTGGCAAATTTTCTAAGGGAATGACTAGAGTAATAGAACAAAGTCGAGTCTATTTAACAATGAATGTTCAATTGCAAGTGGCACCTCATAAAATAATAAATCAAAAAAAGGACCAACAATTCCACCATCGGGGTTAATTGTCGGTCCATTTTTTGATTTATTATTGTATGAGTTGCTATTTGCAAGTGGACATTTATTGTTAAGTAGACTTTATTCTATTAATTTAGTCATTCCCTTAATTTGGCAGACTATACCAAATTCTCAACATCTGGTTGGTCATGTCATTTAAACGGAAAAATTCGAAACAGATAAATTTTTGGGGTATAAAATAAAGTGGTGCGTTTGGTTGTAGGTGGATGGTAATAGCTGCCATCATTTTGTCTCTTTCTAACTCATATGGAGAGGTACCTAGAGAAACGGCCAGATCTGTATAATGAATAATGAAATAAATGACTGAGAAAACAAATTTCTTACATCCTGTCACCTTGTTTAAAGCGTAAAAATTAATGTTTTCGTTTACGGTTGATCAAAAATTTCGATTATTGCAACATAAATTTCTAAGATAATTTTTAGTTTTGATATTGTTTCTTTAGAGTGAAAAGTATGTCTACAATTTTACTGGCGAAATATTTATGTTTGAGTTACTGCCTCATAATAGGGGTAGTTTTAGCTTTAGAAGAATCATTAAATGAGTTAGATAGCCACCAGACTCATCCTATTAATCCAAAATCACCAGCTAGTCGATTATTTGGTGAGTTTTTGATAGATTTTTATTATAGTTAATAACATAATTTCTATAAATTTTTGAATTCCAGATGAAGTTGATCTATTGAAACTGATAAATATTTCAACAAAAGACCATGGTATATCTCTAGTAGATGGTCCAATTCATAAATATCCAGCTTATAAATTTCGTTTACCATATGGTAATGTAGCAATAAAGAATTCAACAATTTTAATAACAACAATAAACAATCCAATGGGTTTCACAATTGTTTTCTTATATCGACAACAAAAGAACAATTTCGGTACATTGATTTCGATTAATTCACCAGGTCGTTTAACACCATGGCTACAATTGACAACGAATTCAAAAACTGGCATTTTAACTTTAAAATATCGTACAACATTAACGATGAAATTACAACAAATCGATTGGCTATTACCGAAACATTACAAGAAATCATCACTTGCAGGTAGTTATTGAACAAAATTGTTAAGCAAGTATAGATGGATCAAACTAAGTTTGCCCGAAACCATGGATGCGCAATAGATCGTGCCTCGAGACTCTAGAGGCATAGCAATAGAGTGTTCTTTTTCTCTCTCTCTCTCTCTCTCCATATTTCATGCTCCCCCTATCTCGTTCTTCCCCCACTCACTTCTATTCTACAGGTAATGCATTCCGAAAATAATCGATTAGACACGATCGTTGAAGCGGACTACCCCCGAAAACCTTGTTTGTATACGCCAACTCGGACAAATTTAAGTTGATTCCTCTATATATACAGCTCTGGCAGGCGGTAATAGAAACATCAACTGTCATTTCAGCATGGACTTGGTTATCGCTGAGTTTTGATTTTATCAACGATATTATTCGTCTTGATCTCGATTGTCAACCGAGCCGATTTGAATCTCTCAATATTATTAATAATAATGATAATAAAACACAAATAATCATCCCTAAAGACTCGTTGGTGTATTTCCGACAAGAACCTGGACGTAAGAAGAAATTCCTGGTAAGTTATCAGATGACAACACTCTCCTCTATTTATAAAACGTTAAAACGGGGTTGGGAGGGTGTTTAGCGAGACGGAACAGGTTGTGTATAACGAATTATTTGCATTTAGGGCTCAATACAAGTGGCCAAACTTCTACCCTATGTCAGTCAAGATCGATTATGGACATGTATGGAGATTTCCTCGAATTTAACACCACAATTTCGAAAACCTATCGTCTAAATTCATAAAAAAAACACAAATTAATTAAAAATATATATTAAAAAATTGCACAAATATTGTGATATAATATCGAAGTATTTATTAATAAAATTTGTCATAATATAACTAATTAAAAATAAATATTTTAAAATCACAAATCCTTTTGTAATAATAATAATAAGTCTACAATAAAGACAGGAATTACGTCTTTTTTATTGAATTTATTTATCTCTTATTTATATAATAAATTAATTAAAGTTTAAAATGATTCGATTATTGTAAATTAATTGTGTTCAATTGTACCTTTTCAAAAAAATGTCTATTATTTTATGCGAAACTTGCAAATTATCTTTAACATTGATGCCACAAAATGATGCAGCGCTTCAGTGCTAGATGGCGCTGAAGTCGGCGAGTACAGTGACGCCATAACAACCAAGCTATCGAAGAGAATATTTTCCATCATCTGGTTGTAGTTTATTTTCAAATCTTTTAATGTTTATTTACACTAGAATGGTGTTATTAATTTGGTTGTTACAATGATGACGTTGCGCTTCAATGTTAGATGGCGCCACACAGTGAACGAGTATAGTGACGTCATAACAACCAAACTATTTAGAGACAATAAATGCAAGTTTTGTTTTCATCGTTTAAACAAAATTGATGGTGTTGTATGTACATTAGATTATTTCAGGTCTTTTAATGTTCATTTACACTACCAGAATCTGTGGTGTTATTAATTTGGTTTGATGGTGTTACAATTTTTAAAAGTGTCGTTCTATCACTGACAGTCGCCGCCAATGGAAGGACTTTCGTCGTGGCCCCGGGCGTCACAACTGTTACAACCTGAAATGAAAGGTAAATAATTTCAGGGAAAACTCTATTTTACTTTCATGTTTTTTTATTAGAAATTCCAATAATTAATTTTTGATTAATTACGATAGAAAAACCGAGCAAATATCTCTCATTATTTTGTACGAATAAATTACAAAACGATGCTTTCTAGAAATAGATTATCAACTGTATCACCGTTATCTTTCAATGATTAGTAAGTTTAATACAAATCTTCCAATGGATCTGTTTTTAATACTCATATGAAACAATATCGTGAGATTTTAATGAGTACATCTTTGATGTGAAGATAATTATTTATAATATTGTTATATTTTACTAGGTCAATATTTCGTGAGAAGATCTACGATAATTATACAGTTTTCCTCTATTTAGAAAAAATAGATTTTCGGGTGTTATAACCAGAAAAATGTACTATTAGTTTCAAAAAAAGTGACTGTTTTTATGGGGTTGTGTAAAACAGGTTTTTGAGTTCGAGATTTCGGAAGAGATTTAATTAAAAAAGGGCGTAAGGTTCACTTACTAATACAACAAATATTTGTTAAAAATAACCCTCAAGAGGGAAACAGCCCGACTCACAAGGACCGAAAAACGTAATATTCCTCGGTCACTTTTTTGTGAAAGCGACATTACCTTCGAATGTCCGGATATTGTTTGAACAGTGGAATTCGGTGGTGGTGTGTACGCTTGAACCCCCATCAGCCCCAACAAGGGGTGATTTCTCGACGTTGATGGTCTCTCTGTTGTCGTAGTTGTTTGTAAATTGTTGACTGCAATCGAAATAATGAATAAAGTATTTAAAGAATCATTAGAAAGTACTGTTTTGACGTTGACAATTTAAAATAATCGGCACAATTTTTCTATAAAACTTACTTAAATGTGGCCATTCACTGAACACAACAGTCAACGGTGATGGTCCATTGGTGTTGTTTAATAATTTTTGACGGCTTGTATCGTTTTCAGGATCGATACGTATTAGAAATTTTGGCACAATATTTGAACTTTGATTTGCACGAATTTTGGCGTTAATTTTCGGCGGCAAACTCCATCCAATTATCGTCGATGATTGCGTTGTTGATTGTTTTCCGATCGGTTGTGGTGTAACTATATAGACTTTTTCTTTTGTTATCGGCGATATTGTAATATTAGACGCTTTCCACAAGTCGTCCTGATTATTTAAAGAAAACGGCACCGGTGTTACTGTTGGTACTTCAGTTGTACTAACTGTTGTTTCATCAATAATCAAATTCGTTTCAATATCTTTATGCAATTTCGATTCGCTATTATCACTACTAGCCGCTTGATAATCTGGATTTGTTGTCGTTACATCACTGAACGGTACCACATTGAGGTACTCATTCGGTATTTGTTTTGACGGTACCAATTTCGTTATACTATCACTATTTTGATCGTAATTCATCCGTTTCGAGTACTGTTGTTGTGTCCAATTATCAATATGATTTTGTAATGAAATCACATCGAATGGCAATTTTTCAGATGATTGATATACGGTACTATCTTTCAATATATCGATAATATTCGATACTGGAGTTGTACTACTTGTAAATGCTGTTGCAGTGATTTGTTTCGATTCCGCCGAATTATAATCGATGAATCTTGTCCAAATTAACTCTTCAGACGATTGCGGTGGAGGCGTTAAAGTACTCGAAATATCCGGTACTGATTTCGTATTGATATAAGGCACAATAATTTGTACTTGTTTTGGTAGATTAGTGGCGCTATTTGTAGATGTTAGCCATGTTGGTGGTGCCACCGGTGGTGGTACCATTGATGTCGAAATGGTACCACCGCCCCAAGATGGTGACCATGGCTCGTTATTCATTTGCGGTTGTGTAAATTGATTCTTCTCGATTGTATCCCGATTGTGGTCGATATTGTGATAGGAAGCATTACGAATTGAAGCTGATGTTTGTGTATCATCGACAATAATCGGGTTCTCGCTTAGACGTGTCGACTCATAAATACCACCCGGTCGAATATCGACATGTTCGTTTTGTGAAGAAGCATTCTCATTTGGATGTGAAGACTGATAAGCATCGTGCTCGTTTTGTGAAGATGCTTGATTCTCTTTGACGGCAACATCAAGTAATGGTGATTGGATTACATTGATTGGATGTTCGATTGATGAAACGAAATCAGCCACATTCACACTAGGTACGATTTGTATATCAGAGATTGTATTGTGTGTTGGGGTTGGTGGTGGAGTTTCATGGAAATTTTTATAATTGTGTATTGGTAGCACTGGCCGTGAACTTAAATTCGGTAATGGTATCGGTTGATGGTCGGATGGAGACGATAATTGTTCGATCGGTGGTAGTCGATAATCAGCACTAGATCCAGTTACTGGTGCACCATAACTATCAGTCAATGGCCTTATCGGCGGTGGCTGTGAGATATCTTGATTAAATGGCAATGAATGGTATTTGTTGCCATTGATAGGGGGTGGTAGCATACCTAGTACGCCATAATTCTGAACTGGTCTGTGTTTTTGGGGTGGTGGTGGTGGCGGACTTAGAATATGTTGGGCTTGGTGTAGTCTTGGCGGCCGAGGACGGAACAGTACCGGTCCATATTGGGAACTAGCCGGTGGTACTTGTTGCAAATCGGGCACGGGGAGGTATTGCGGACTAGGTGGTGGTGGGGCGTATTGTGGCTCCGGTGGTGGGTTGTATTGCTGCTTTGGTGGTAGATATTGCGAGTCAGATAGGGGAGGAGAACTAGGTGGCGGCCCATACTGCGAATCTAATGATGGATTGTATTGAGATCTGAGTGGTGGTCCATACTGTTGGCCAGGTGGTGGCTGTAAGTCCGATAGACTTCCATGACTAGATGGTGGGGCAAAATTGATAATTGTATTTTTGCCAGAACGTCCGAAAATCGGTATCCATGGTACACGATTACATGGATTACAATCGATATCGATGGTCGATTGATATTTTCCTGGTGATAGTGCTGGTGGTGGTAAATATCGAGGATTATTAAATCGTCCTTCTGCTGTTATCGAATCCGTCGTTGTTTCTACAGTGTTACCACTACCACCAAATGGAAAGATCCAATTTGCGATTCTCGACATAAATGATGTTGTTTCTATTGGTTTATCACTAGAATATTGTTGTGTACTATTTTCTAAAGAGATTGCATAGTTTATACAGATGAAAACTATCAATACCTGAAACAAATGAATATTGATTAAGTAAATAATTAAAGTGCTATAATGAAAATGATGTTAATTGGTAAAATTTCAATAGTTGACATGTTTCTTTGTGAAACTACTTCAATTGTGTTTTATTATATCCGCCTAGAGGAATTCAAAACAAATATATAAGCAATTAAATATTTATAGATTAAACAAACAAAAAATTTCACTCTCTACGTTTTATTATTATTATTATTATTCTTATGTTAATAGTAGAAGTAGTAGCAATAGTACTAAAAACCTCAATTTTACGTGACCATTTGAATTATTATCTCAGTCTATCATCCAAATTCCCACGTTAACTTTCTGTTGTTTGTTGTTTATTTCTTTTTAATCGTATTGTTGTCATAAATTTTAAAAAAAGAAGTAAAAAAACACGGAAAATATCAGATGAAGATGATTTTAAATTTTACTTCCTGCATTTTATTGCCGAATTTTCCATAACTTTCTTCTTAAATTTACAACAAGTACCCAAATATACAGCACTGGCTACCGAAATAGGTACATTTGGAAAATATAACACCCGCCTCTCTCTTCCACTTGTATATGTACTATAATTTAGAAAATTCGTAGTTTCCTGACAAAACCACACCAATTTCTTTTACACAAGAAAGTTTGCTTGTTTCAGATTTTCCAATTTTACAACAAACAGACGCTTAAGATTTGGTAAATTTGTCATGCGCACGTGGAACCTTAATCAAGAAATGCATCAGACAAAGAAAGGACTGTTCTCAATGATAGGACAGTTTCTATTCCCTTTAAGTTACAGAAAACAAGACTTTGCATTTATAAGGAGACGTTCCACGAGCTTACATGATTCCTTCAAGACATTCCTTACACAGATTCCTTCAAGATCATCTTTAAGCATGATGATCATAGTAAAAAACTAAAGCGCAATAGCCAGCCAATCTTGAGAAAAAAAGCGTTTAATAGTCTAAAGTTTTTTGCGCCCATTTAGTATTATTAAGTTATTTCTTTAACTGTAACTTGAAATAGCTCAGTGGTTGCGGCGTTGTATTGCGCTAAAAAGTACGGGCATAGGTACGGGGTTCAAATCTCTCATGCGGAGAATTTGTCTTTTATTTGTCGAAACAACCTTTTTTTAATTTTATTTTAATAGGAAAATTATAATGTCAAATCAACATAGCTTCATGAGAGATTGTAGCTAATGACTCCGATGAAATTAAATTATTCTGTGTCAGCAATTCCACAAAATAAACAACAGCATCTTTTAATCTACATTTCGATATATCACTGTACAGAGATTCATCTGTAACTTCTGATACACTAGCAACACCTTTATCAATCGATCTTTTTTACTTGAAAATTAAATTGAAAAATACAATTATACGTTCAACCACTGCAAATTGCAAGAATCAAGTGGCACCTTCGAGAAAAGAACTATCTACATGATATCTTGTTTTCGAAGATAAAATCCGGCTTTATAAGACTAGAATTTTTAGAATATTTAAATTACTT
>JAZBGW010001548.1:0-14955 GCA_037464815.1 Mylabris variabilis
CCATTACCTATTCATTATTATTACTCAAAAAACAGATACAGTGAAATGGTAATTCCTGTTTGGGATATTTTGATATGGGTTCTGCATAGAATTGAGAATAACGCTCAAACACCAGCCAACGAAGCACCAGCATTTTTTATTAGCACGCTAGGCGCTATAGCCGAAACTTAAGAAAGCACTATCCATATAAATACTAGATCTATATAAATAACCTTTCAAACAAGGTATCGTACAATTCTTTTAAATTGTACAAAAAATCTTGGCATAAAATTCTTGACATGTTACGAGATTTTCCTCTGTAATTGAAAATTTCATCAAAATTTCCCAAAACAGAAAACACCCTCCGATGAACTGTGAAATACCCGATGATTCAACGCTGGTGAATGCGTTCCAATATCTCACAAAATAAGCGAGATATCGATGATTAAAAACACAGGATAAGGAAACTGAAAAGATGTTTTTGTGAATTTCTCTTACATTACTGTCAATTACATTGATCTAACGCTTTTTTTCTTCTTTTCGTATACAAAAAAGAACGCGATCCATTGTACACACACACACATAAACACATATGTATATATACATACATTAGATTGTAACAGTTGAGTATATCAAATTCTATCACACTTTCACCCTATTGTCAAAGTCCGCTCCTTTCTTTAAAACGGATTAAGAGTTTATTATAGGAAATGTGTATTGTCTGGGTATAGGCAGAGCGATTCGTTGGACGATATCGATGTTAGAGAGAATGTTTTATATCGACTACATCACAATATATAGAGACTGGTACGATTAAATTGTGAATAGCTATTGTGTGAATCCACGGGTGTCTACATTCATACAGTTGTAGGAAAAGACGTGCCTTAACAATGGCAGTCAGTGCAGTTGAACAATCTTATATTCATCATCAGCATTATCATTATTATCATCATCATCAAATGTGGGGAATGTTTATCATATTGTGGATATTTTTTTTATATTGTTGCACATTCATCTAGTGTTGAATAAAAGAAAAACAGATCGATCTCAACATGCCCGACCGCAAGCATAACAATGGTAATCGACCCTATATGTACTTTTTTTTCTTGTTAGCAGGACAGAGTGGCAGCAGCTTTTTTTTCTGCACAATTTAACAATAAATCGAAATTTAAATATTGGTATATCTGCCAAATTTTTCGAACAAAACTAGATTTTATACAATCCTTCCCCCCATTATTCCCAATATTCATTATACACATTTATAACAACAGAAAGAGAAATGTATATGATATAACATGACAATTTTCAATAGACACTCATATCCCCTATTGTGCTTAACTGTTTGTTAGGCCATATATTAAACTGATGAATTTTGTTTTAATAATGGACTGGCTCGTTATTTCACTCAAACTCACTCACTATTATATACAAAAATCTATTGTAGCTTATTTTACATCAACAATAGAATAAATTAGCATCCTGGTTATTATTATGAGATGGACCATATTTTATATTCGCAATAATTATTGTTAAAAAAAAAGTAGTTTCAAATTATACTCAACCTATATAATACAAGATATTAACTGTATCGAATATATCTGTAAATACTATCAACCACCCCGTTTCATTTAAAGCTAAATGACATCACATATATAGACGCGGAGGTCATAAATTTGGTGCTTAACAACGAGATAACAATATGCTCAACGTTCACACATCATTTCCTCTCTATAATGAAGTTTCAAGTTACAATCACTGCAATCTTTCATAACGTAAACGTAAAGAAATATATTTTTTTTGTTTTACATTTATTACTCAGTAGATGAATACACAACACAATTCAATGATTATTACAACGTGATTGTAATGAAGTAAAACAATTAAAAATTTCTAATCTAAAAAAAACATGACATATCAATTCTCGACACAAAAATTTCATGCTTTACTTTTTAGTAAATCTTTATTACGTTCCATCATCTCCTCTTTTTTATCTTTTTTAACTTTACTTAAAAACTTATCCATTTCTTCAATATTATCTTCAGGAGGGATAGAATCTTTATCAATTTTACTATTCTTACCATCATCATCATCGTCATCAGCAGCAGCACTACTAGCACCACCACCACCACCTCCGCCACGACGACGACGATTATCATCATTATTTCCATCATTACCGTCATCTTTTTCAGCCCATTTTCCATCAAATGCTTCCCTATCAACATATTTATCATTGGTAGTATAATCATCTCTATCTTCACCTTCTGATAAGGGACCATCATGTTTAATAGGCTCTCCATCATTATCTATATATTTATTCAATTTTTCTTTATTTTCATTGTTACTTTTCTTTACAGCTTCATCTG
This sequence comes from Mylabris variabilis, assembly GCA_037464815.1. Classification (NCBI taxonomy): domain Eukaryota; kingdom Metazoa; phylum Arthropoda; class Insecta; order Coleoptera; family Meloidae; genus Mylabris; species Mylabris variabilis. The sequence continues at coordinate 2,343 of JAZBGW010001548.1, forward strand.
AATCACGTTCTCTACTACCACTATATGATCTACTACGATCTCTTGACCGACTTCTGTAATCTCTTCTATCGCGATAGTCTCTGTAGCCACCACGCGGATAACGTCCTCTAGGCCGCCTACCGCCTCTATTATTATAATTATTGTATGGTCTACCTCTACCTCTAAATTCTCTATCGTTGTATCGACCACCATCACGATTATAGTAGCCTCCACCGCCACCACCACCACCTCTGCCTCTTATACTGGCACGTGGATTCTGGAAACGAGGTTTATAATACGTACCACGGTCATTATAACGACCACGAAAACCGCCACGACGGTAACGACGTCGATCACCAGAATAACTTCTTGATCGTGATCTACTCCTAGAATAGTATGAACCTGATCGGGATCTAGATCTACTGTAATACGATCTTGATCTGCTTCTGTAACTTCTCGAACGAGAACGGGATGCACTTGTTGATCTTGAACGAGTATATTTGCGACCATGAGGAGAACGTGAACGACTATGAGGACCACCACGAGGTGATTTACTAGTTGAACGGGGCCTACCAGGTGGTTCAGGTGGACGTCGCCCTATAGAAAGATTATTCGTAAAAAAATGCGTCTTATAAAATCTCATTTTTGTTGTATAACCCATTTCTGGACACAATATTTTGTGTAAACGTACAAGTTTGAATCTTACTAAAACCCAGTTTTTATTGTTTGCTTAATAAAAATTGGTACTCATAAAAAGTAAGCTAATTGTGTAAAAAAATACAATGTCCATAAAAGAGTTAATTGACTTTAGAGACATGCATCCCACAAGAAAGTCTGTATATTTTATGTTTTATAACTGCCAAACAAAGATTTTGAAAAATGTATTTTTACTGAAAATATTGTCCTGTTAATTAAGCCTTCAATAATAAAATTGATAGGAAACTTTCTTGTGGGACTATATTGTTTTCTAAATATTCAAAAACAAAATAGAAAAAGTGAAATGCAGAACTCTTACAAATGCAGCGCTCAGCCCTTTGAGATGACTTAAAAATAATCATGCAATTTAATAACATGCTTGCAAGAAATTAAATTTAACTAAAAACACAGTTAATTCTAACAGAATCAAGTAAGATAAGAAAAATTATAAACAGAGATACGATATAGTTCGCCATCGACAATAGACTGAGCTCTACCTGAAGCAATTGGTCCTTTTGGGGGAGCACCTGGTGGTAATGGTGGAGCTTCTTCTTGACGACCTTTCTTCAATTCCGGCGGCGTCATTAACCTAAAGTTTCCAAATTTATCCAAAACCACTTGACCTGGATTTACTAACGGTTTAACTGGTGGTGCCGTTGGTGTAGCCGTTTTCGGTTTCTTTGGTGAATCCGGACGTTTAGGTGGTGGTTCCTTCATTGCCATGGCCTTACGAACACTCATATTCTTTTCAGGAGATGGTACTGACGCTGCTCCTTTTTTAGGTGTGGATTGTGAAAAATCACCATTTTTACTCTGTTTTTCTATTGTCTCATCCTTCCATTCTTCCCGATCTGTTTTTTTCTTAAAACGACTGCTACTATTGCTGGACGTTGCTGGTGCAGTACCTACCTGCATTTTCCATTTTGAAGATGCTGACCCTCCAGCTGATGCTGTTGCTTCAGCTACAGCTTGACGCGCTTTTTGTTCACGTGTCGGAGAGGGCGAATCATGCATCCCACGTTTAGGACTTTCACTTAATTCACTTCTGTGAAAATAATAAAAATATCGAAACATTAAATACAATATTACTTTAAAATAAAATATTTAGCTTTACCTTTTACTTTCTTTTTCTAATGCATAATAGGCATTCAATTTCGATTCAAGTTCTTCTAAATCAGGTAGGCTTTCAATAAATCTAAGTAACCCAAAAAAAAAAAGAAAATTGAAATATACTTCCTTTGAAATAAATAATGAATAAGTGTTATTATTACCTTTTCGTATAACCGGCTTTCTGTAAGAAATAGTCATCTTCATCAGAATGTGCACTATGCTTCTTCTTTTTGCCTTTTGCCAACTCTTTCTTAAGTGCCTCCCTTAATTTTTTATGATCTTCAAATTCACTTAAATCAAAACTTTTTTTCTTCAATTTCTTTTCTTTCTTTTTCTTTTTACTTTCTTTTTTAGCTTTCCGATCCTTTTTCTTCTTTTTCTTTTTCTCATCACTTCGTTTCTCCTTCTTCCATTTAGAACTCTCCTCTAAAAATTTTCTTACCTTTTCCTCATAATCAGAATCACCTTTTGTTTCTTGTAAAAACATTCTTAATCTTTGTTCGTAAGTCATTTCACTATTACTTTTTGATTGTTCATTAGGTTGTTCCAAATTAAAATCAAATAATGCATTTCCAGCTGGTTTATTGAATGTGTAATTTGTTGGTGTATCATGTGACTGATCCATCATAGCCATACGTTTACTCAATGGGCTTAAAGAACTTTGTTTTTCACGTTTATGTGAACGTGAACGATGCTTCTTACGTTTTTTAAAATCAGAATCACCAGAACTTGAACTAGATTCACTACTACTCGATGATGAACTACTTGAACTATCATTACTTCCTGACGAACTAGAACTTGAACTAGAACTAGATTGTCTACGACTCTTACGTTTTTTGCCTTTCTTTTTCTTCTTTTTATCCTTCTTCTCCTCATCTTCAGATTTCAATAATTGTTTCAAAGCATCATTAACATCTGTCGGTTTATTAGTTGCCGATGATGTTATATTTGGTAATAACAATTCATTTGGTTCAATCAAATTTTTCGATGTGGTTGCTTTCTTTTCAAGGAATTTCAATGAATTCTGTGCTTCTTCATGATTTGGTATTAAACTAAGGCAGCTCTGGTATGATTTTCTAGCTTCTTCAATCTTATCCTCCTCCTCGTAACTTCTGCCAAGAGCTACAAGTGTCTCTCCCATATACTTACGAGCATTACCGTGATTTGGATTTAATTTTAAAGCTGTTTCAAAATCAGCTATGGCTTTTTGAAAATTACCACTATTAGCATATAGTGCACCTCTAGCAACTAAGCCTTCCACATTCTTTGGATCAATATTCAACGCTTTATTTAAACATTGGAATGCCTCAACATGGTTGCCAGCTTTAAAATGATCTATACCATCAGCTACATTACGGTATGCCCATTTACTTGCTTGAACTTGACGAAGTTCATTAGCATATTCATTATCAGGAAATCGTCCTCTAAACAAACAAATAAACAAAAAAGAGTAAGTTTAATACAAAAAAAAAGTGTGAAATATTACTTTAATCCCTTCATCAATGTACAATGATCCTTGATGCCTAATATACCAGATAAATAAGAAATGTTATTTGGATTGTTGAAACCGATACTTTTTTCCAAAACTGTGTCATAACTTTCATTCTTGTGTTCCAAAGCTTTTCTGAAAATAAAAAAAGAACTACTATAATAATGTTTCATATTAATGTTTCTAGAATTGTTCCACACATTAAAGTTGATTTATTTATCATCATGTTATACCTGTAGAATGTTTGTGAGTCAGGCAAACACATGTTTTCAATTTTTTAATAACTTATTATCCTATATTTATATTGTGAAGTTGCTAAATATAATAAATAACAATCACAAATCCAGAAACCATAGAAATCCTTCTTTATGTACCCAGACTCACAAACCGGAGCCTTAAAATGTTATTATTTTCAATCCCTTAAATTAATTATACATACCAATATAATTACTGGAAACCAAACAAACCATTATCCTGTTTTTTATTATTATTATTTTTAATGTAATTTTATGAAATCTAATTTTGTTGATTCACTTAGTATAAAAAATTGTCTCCTTTTTGTGTGTGGATAAAATATAAATCTCATTTTTATATATAAAAATCCTCAATCAATATATTTTTATAAACAATTATTTGGTTTTTCGGCTTTTTCATCAATACTGCGGAAAATATGATTGAATCAACAAACGTGTACAATGATATAATTGCAAATATTAGTTTAAATATATATATGTATATACAAGAATTGAAAAGAATAGGTATAAATTATTTATGTAATAGGTGTGTTAATGGACAAAAGCCTCACCTGTTGGAAATAATCATCATATACAAATTTGTGCAAATACGTTGTAAATTAAATCCACAGTGCGAAATTATGGTTATTATTATTACTGTTATATCAAACATAGACGGTTTTTTTTGTGGTATATATAATTTTTATTTAATGATCAAATATTATTGCTTGTACCGTGAGAGTCTCTTTATAGTTTTATTTAAACAAAAACCTTCTAAAAAGAAAAAAAAATATTTCAATTAATTTCCCGACCGGCATTTGTCGTGTTTAAACTATATTAACATTATAAAGACCTAATTATTATTTTTTATTTTTGTTTTTGGATCGCCAATTATATAGAATATAATCTCAATCATACTAAAAATAAATTTAGTTTTCTCTAAAACAAAACAACAAATTCTGTTTTTTTCGATTTTAAATTTAACTTACTTGTAAACAAGTGGAAAATCGTCTGCACTAATTAAACCCAATGGTGGTCGACGTTCTGGTTCATTTGGTTTTCTTGGTGTACCCTTCATACATACAACCATCTTATCCGAATCGGGGATTTTTTCAATTATTTCACAACAAACTGAATCGTTCATCATGTAGTTACGTGTTATACCCTTTTTATCAACAGCCGGTATTATATTAGCTACTGGACAAAAAGCCTGTTAAAAAAGCAAGAAAGAAAAATTATAATACTGATATTCAATATCTATAATAATGTATTATAGGTATAACAAGGGACTAAAGTGCGTTATTTCGTACTCTCATTTAGGGAAAATTTTAAAGTCATTTTAGGATATTTTACGTGTGCAGATAATTGGTAAAAGTCGGATAGATCTTGTTAGAGTTTTGCTGAAGGAATCCTTTGATATTCTCAAAAGGGAAAATTCATATCAATTCAACAGTCTGAGATTTACTTGTCAACCAATGCAAAAATTCAGTGGTTAAACGAATACAATATCGAAATCTTACTCTCCGGATTATTGTTTGTAAATAAACAATTTGCAAACATATAAAAGGTCAGAAGTGTGATTATTAGGAATCACTAACATTTTAAACAATTTGAAAGAAAATACATACGAGATATAGGGTCGGACAATTCAAAAATAGAAATAATGAATTGATAAACTATTAGTCCTTATCAGTATTCACATTTTCATTGAGTGTTATTCGATCAGCGACGTGTTATGGCTTCATAAAGCCCAGGGCAATTTTCAATTTGGGGGCTCCCATGTGTAGTATTGAAATTTTTATTCGGAAGACAAACCCTCTCCTCCGATATACGCTTAGCTATGCATAAGCTAAATCTTAATTTTCGATAAGATTTAATTTTAAAATGTTATAATCCACAAGAAAGTCAATCATAAACGAACTCAATTAATTCAGTTACTTTTATTGTATTGAATAATAGGCTAGAATAACTAAATTAGACTTAAAATTGAATATAAAGCAACTCTTATGGGCGTGGAGTACGTACATCTTTTTACGAAAAAGAAGAACGTTTGATATACAATTACACAATTTTAAATGTTTTTTCTAAAAGTGTACGTCAATTATCCCTATTTCCAAATATTCAAAGCCTAGGTGTTTCCCTTTTATAACAAATACTTTATTTAAATAAACGAAAAAGTGGTAGCAAACTTATTGCTACCCCTCACAGTAAGAACCATCAGATATGGAATTGACTCTTATACTAGAAAAAAAATTAGAATATTGACTTCTAGATTTCCACCCCCTGCTGATGGAGCCCCAAGAAATTGCTTTTTTGCCCATAGGACCACACGCTGTTGTATTCGACAATACATTTTACGTTTACCAAGCAGAACTTTATATTTTTCCATTGGTGTCTAGAATTGCCGAAAACTAAGATGCGGCTGCAATCAGTGTTAACCTAATTACCCCACATTATAAGATTTAGTTCGAAATAAAAAGAAATACAGTAAAACCTCGTTAGTATGAACTCGTCGAGACCGAAAAAAGTCTGTTCGTCTTAACGAGATTTCGTTCTAGCTATGAGAATATTAAGAAATTTTGTAGGAGGGTCTACTGTATTAAAGTGCTGTTGTGGTTAAGCCAAAAAAATCGGTTTTTCTTTCGCTTACAAAGACCAGTTCTACTGTTTTATTAAAAATAATGTTGAAGTTGAATTACCTTTACATTAATGTCAGCAACATAACTAATATTTAGTGTTCCAGCTGTACAAAGTACTTTAAGCATCATTCCAGACTGTGTTTTGCTTACAATTGTTCCAATAATTAAGTCACCAACTTTAACATTCTATAAAACAATCCAATTTGAATTAGTTTTTTATTCAATTTAGACGAAAAAAATGCTTGTAAAAAATCAATTAAACTAACAAACCTTGAAGAAGTGTTTCAATCGATTTTGTTTATCAACGTTGATATAAGTTTCAAATGGTGGCATAATTGCATATAGATCTTCACTAATTGGTCCTTCCTCTGGTACATAATCAAAATCAGCTGGATCTGTTGTAAATAATAGATTTGCTTTCTTAACAATAAATTGTTGTAATTTTAAACGTTTGCCACGTTCTTGAAATGATAGATATTTCTGACGGTCACTATATATTTGAAAATTTAAATCTTTCACATTTCTACGTTGTAAATCATTTTCACCATATTCAGCTTCCCATAATTTTTGTAATTGTTGTCCATGGAAATTCAGCGATTGTGCCAACAAAGTTGAATGGAGTGGCTCCATGGTGGAGCATAAAATAGTCGACGAGACCACTTATCAAATAAAATTTGTAATTTTTTGGGTCACGTCACTGTAACAAGAAATATAAAGAAATTGTCATTCAAATATACGCTTAAATATGTTTTAATTAGTAAATTATGAATAAAAATAATTCGATCTAACCGGTAAGGTAAAATGGCGGCATTATAGAGTACAAGAAAAAATTTACAGCCACCACTAATTAAATTTATATTATATATAAAACAAATCTTCAATAAAACTGATAGATTAAAATAATTACAGGTAAATTATTAATCAAAACAATTTTCTTACCGTGTTTTATTATCAAAAAATGAAAAACCGCAACACATTAATGATCAAACAAATCACAAATATGGCGTCTTAAACAAAGACAACTTTCACCGCGTCTGTAATGTTGCCAAATTTTGTTACCATGAATTTCTTGATTCTCAATGAATTTTTAATTTAAATTTTGAAAATTTATCTATTTATAAATGAAAAATTATATACCTGTTCATAAGAGAAGTTTAAATTTAGTATTCCTTATCTTTGCTTGCTTTTTTGTGCGTTATAATCTAAAATTCCAACATTATTATTATAGATGCGTTGAATGAATAATATAATAATATGTTAATCATTCAACGATAGATGTATTTTTTTTGATTATGATTACTTTTATTTTATTTATAATTCTTATAGAAATTTAAATTTTAAAAACTATAGAATCATTCTCTGTTTTTCTAAAAAGTTTTATTGGATTCAATACAAAATTCCCAAAACTGAAGAAATTGTTTGACAATCTGGCAGCACTGTTGAATCCTCCATGTTTTCTTGCTCCAGGAAGTAGCCGCCATATTGATTAAGCGCGAAATATGAAATAAACTTAAATTCAAAACTTTGTTCAAATAAATTTCTATTCTTTTCAACGTTTACACATATAAATACAATATTTAAGTAAAATTAAGTATAGGAATGACAAAATAAAGGACTTGAAAATAAAATTTTCAATAGTTCGAGGATACCTACCTAATTGCAGGGTCGGCTCGTCTTGAAAGAGAGCATTTTCAGTGTTCAGTTCGACCACTGAACCTTTAGGTCCAGTTAGAAAATGCAGAGTCCAAGAGTTTTCTCTGCCATTCAGAATTTTATCACATTTTTCCAAAATAGAAAGCTTTATAGCATGCGTCTTAAAATTCTCTGTCCAACACACGTCAATTTTTGACATTATCTTAAAAAACAAGCCAGTAATTGTTGTTTGAAAATGACTGTATTCCCACGCCGAATCGACAAATGTCTCCGGAATCTCCTTAAGTTTGATAACAATTATTTTATTCTTTAGATAAATGAAAGAGTTATAAAGAATTTATTGCTACTCTTCAAAGAAAGCTGAATTGGGCTTTATTTGCTACAAATATCAGGATATTGATTTGGAGACTTTTGGCTCACCTTCTGATGGAGCTTCGGGCAATTGCCCTTTTTGACCATAGGATAACGCGCCGCTGATGAAAATGCTATCAATGGAACTTTTAATGGGTTTTTTAACCGTCTCTTGTTATTAAATATTTGATTTAATGATTACGAATTCGAAAAATTAGATCCTAATCATCTAGTTCTTGACGTCTCCCTGATCCGATATGTTGTAGTATAGGAAATTTTCAAAATGACGAGTACTTTTGTATAAACAATTTTTTTTTAAAGTATGGTTTGTTTAATTGTTGATGACATCATATACTTACTTCACAATATTACAAATTATAACATTTATAAAATTATTACAATATTTTTTTTTATGAAATCAAAATTATAAACATTTTGTCCGTTGAATATAATGTTTTTTTGATAAACTATTAACACATACAAATATTATTTTGTTGCTAAAAACAGGCAAAATGTTTCTTATCTGTTTTGACAAATTAATTAGTGAAACATAACCGGATCCAGTAAATAATTTATCTGGATTTAGATGATCATAGGCTCTCTTTTATTATTGAGAAATTTCCATCAATATTTTTCTTCTTATTATTGGAAAAATACGTATAATTCTTCAATATAATCAATATAAACAAATTGCTAATGTTTATATAGATTATTAAATAATAAAATTTCCATCTACTTTATCAATTTGAACAACTGTTTGTTATACCTGATTATAAGAGTTCGAAGAAGGTCAGCATTTTGTCTCAAGTAAATAAAATCTTTACGATTAAATAATGGTTGTTGGGTCATACGGTTATCAAAAAAATATCCTCTCCTAATGACAAACAAAGAATAATCTAGCAAAAATAAGGTAGAAGGAAAAACAATCGTATAGAGAGATCGGCTTTATAAAGAGACGCTAACTAAGAACGAGCTCAGTTGACTCCAACATGGGGCTGTCTCAACTTACACCAATATTCTGTAAGTATTCACAATTTTATTATACATCTATCAATCTTATTGATTTCAATTCATTTGTTTATGTATTAGTATTGGCGATTATCGCTACAGCAACTGCTTTTAATAAATTGGTACCGCATGATAAAGAGATTGTTTACGATTATAAGGTGCTCGTCAAAGCTGGTACCTATTTTCCGGCATCATTCGCATCATTCTTCACGTTACATGGTAAATTACATGTTCAAGCCGATCAGAATGCAACCCTTGTTAAATTCACTGATGTAACACATCAATTATACAACGGTCGTGTTGATACCGTACATGAACATCAAGCCCAAAAACAACCATTACCGGATCAAGTGCACGATTTATTGAAAGTCTTCAAAATTGTACACGATCCGCATGGTAATGTTGTCGGTATAGTAACCGAAACTGATGAGAAAGAATTCACACGAAATATTAAACGAGCTATTGCTTCAATTCTACAAATTGATACAGTAAAAGCTCTTGATAAACAACATAAAGTCGATCATGCTTTTGTAACGAAAGAGAATGCTATTTATGGTTATACTGATGTGAATTATAACGTCCACCATGTGGATGATGATACAGTCGAAGTCCAAAAGATGCACTACATGCAGGACACCCATCATTTATATTTGAGAACTGTTAATAACCGGGAATCATTACCATGTAGTGCCCCATTTGAGGATCCAATCATGCACGACAGCCAAAGACTTTACACGATCGTCCACCAAGATGGTCATCAAATTGTTAAACATATCGATGCAAGAGGTGGTCTATTCTACTATCCTTTCGAAACAAAATCAGATTCTCAATTCGTGAATGTTAATCATACGTTTGAATTATTGGAAATGGTACCGGTGAAAGAACGTTTCCATGTCCAATCTGAACATTTCACCAATGGTTTAACTTATCACATGTTCGATGAAACAGTTGATGTAGAAACTGTACCTGATATAAGTAATGGACGTCGAGTTATCAATTATGAAAAACTAAAACCGGTCGTATATGAATTACTTGGTGTAATGGTGCGTTATTTTAACCAAGACCATATCCATACAGCCGTACCGACAATCAAAAATGGACAAGCTGTTAATCGTATCCAACGATTATTAATTCAATTCGATTTACAACATTTAGAAGAAATTAATGATTATCTGGTACAACAAACTAAAGATCCAGAAAGATTATTGATGTTCCACCATCTTTTACCAGTTGTTGGTACAAAAGCTTCAACGAAATTCATCATGAAATTGATCTTACAGAAACGTATTAGTGATGAAGTTGCTGTTGCACTCTTACAAAATATGCCATTCCACATATTAACACCAACTAAATCTCTATTAAACGAAGTGGAAGATTTATACAAGCTGGGTGAAGATGTTAGTTGGGAAGTAAGAAAGTCTGCTATTTTAGCTTTCGGTACTTTAGTACACCGATGTCATAAAGCTAAAGTGGATGAACATAAATTTGAAGAAGCCCACAAACATCATCATGAACATGAACATGAACATCATGCTGTTGTCGATCATTCATTAGAACAAGATTTTGAGAAATACGTTACGGACTTTGTGAACAAGATCCGTCATGCTGATGATTATAAAGTACAAATGGTTTATATGCACGGTTTATTCAATATGAAATTACACAGTGTTGTGCGTTATTTGAAACCAGCAATCGTTGGTGAATGGTGGCCAAGTCATCATCAAAGATTATTGGCAATGTTCGCTGTGTCGCCGGTAGTCGTCCAAGATCAAGACGAAGTCTATGAAACCTTCTGGCCAATCTTCTCTTCACACCAAGAACACCCCGAACTAAGAGTAACAGCTTATTACTTCCTTATGGAATCTCAACCATCTCTATCACGATTGATGAATATCCACTGGAGAATGATGCACGAACCTGATGAAGAAATGTACAATTTCCATTACACCTATGTTAAATCATTATCACAAACTGTGGAACCATGCAAACAAGAATTCCGTATGAGATTGGCACATATTATGAAATATATGCATCCACCACGTCATGGTGTATCAACAGCTCAATTCAACGATTATGAAGATTTACATTATGGTTTCAGTGGTGGTCTACATGGTTTCTTCTTCAATACAAACGTTTCACAGATCTTCTATTTTATGCAAACGTCACAACTTTTCAAACAAAACCATGAAGATTCCGGATTATACATTAAACTACATGGACATAAAGTTTCAACACCGAAACAAGTTAGCCAATTCACACTCCATAAAGACACTCATATGGAGGTTGTTCGAATGAAACAACAACAAGTCTATTCGTGTTATTATTTCGATACAAAGAATATGGATCCGTTGCGTGCTTACATGGATTTCATTGCCAAAGATAAGGAAGCAACGTTAGTTGAAGATTATATCCATATTAGCTATGACCGTTATCATAAAGTATTCGTACCAACTGATATTGGTATGATTGCTGTTTGGGATTATCTAATGCCAGTTGTTGAGAAGACTAGTATTGATATGAAGAAAGAAATCGCTGATAAAATCATGAATTTCCATATTGATAATCGATATCAAACATGGCAACATTATAGGCACGGTCTATCGTTCTATAATCCTATTGTTGATGTATGGCAAGGTGTTAATAGATATCATTCATACGATTTTGTATTACCAGTGCATTTCGATGTCTCTTTCAATATCCAACAAAACAGCTTGAAAATATCGTGGAAGAAACATGAAAACGTCGAAAAAGATGTTATGGGCATGAGAACTCATGTTTTACAAATGGTGTTCGTTAAAGACGATTTCAACACGGAAGTTTTGAAGAAATCTAGTCCAAAATGCGAGGATTACGTTGTTGTAACCAATGGAAAAGAGTACAGAAATGATGTGAGTACCAACAAACGATATATGGTACCGAAAAAGTACCAATTTTTAATCATCGATTTCTAGCTTATTTTTCGAGATATTCAAACGCTATACCAAGCGTTGAATTGGGCGAATCAGCTTTCCATTTTGGAAAATTTTTACTGAATTCCAAAGTGCCGAGGAAAATATCGGAGGATATTAAATTCTTTTAAATCACGCAGTTAAAAAATCGCACAGCAGCTTGTTTGAAAGCTTATTCATGAGCGAAGGGCAGATGAATTCCAAAAATCCAATTTTGGAAAATCGAAAATATTAGAAAATTTTCTTTCATTTTCTTCAATAACTTTGTTGATGTTCCAAAATTGAATTTATCGGAAACCATCTGCCCTACGTCCTTAAATAAGCTTTCAAAAAAGCTGCTATACGATTTTTTATCTTTAAAATTGTAGAAACTGCGTAATTTAAAAAAAAATTAAAATGCTCCGACATTTTCCTCTGCACTTAAGAATTTAGCAAAAAAATTCCAAAATGAAAAACCGCTTCCAATACCCCGTAAAAACCCAATTTAACGCTGGTTACAGACATCTC
>JAZBGW010001550.1:0-14946 GCA_037464815.1 Mylabris variabilis
CATATAGTTGCGTTTTGTTGTAAATCATAGGCCCCCATAAATTGCCATCCATGAGATAAAAGGAGTCTATTTTGGGCTTTTAGAAAGCAATGATTGTGAGAAAGTATAGTTTTCGACTGGAAATAGTGAATATTATAAGAAAAACCAAATTACTTTATGGTTGGGGCACACAAAGAAAATTGTCCACTGTAAATTTTGTGAATAGATGCAGATAATTTACAACTTATACTAGAGACAGATAACCTTTCTTTAAAACTAAGTAGTTTTCCACCAACGCGATTCTTATATTTTACACTGGAAAAATTCCTTTGTGCGCCCCAACCATAAAGTACTTTGACTTTTCTTATAATATTCTTTAGTGTAATAATACTGCAATACGATTACTAGCATCTATTTCATTTCTAAAGGCTTTCATCACGAAAAAAAATTCTAATATTGTTGAAAATAAAAAAAATTCTACAAACCCACCAGCGATTAATAAGCTTCAATTAACTTTAATTTGTTAAACCAATCTTGTAAATTTAGTCATGTTTAGCTATCTAAATTTCCTGAATTCTGTACTTCACTTTTACAATTTTGAGATTTACGAATATTTTCAATAGCTTTATAAAATTATTTAATACAAACTAATCTCATGCCTTTTTGTAAATCTACATTCACAACGCTAGGTTTTGTAAAATTACACTACAGTGTACAATAAACATCATGAAATTGGGGCTAGAAAATACTATTCGCATTTATTTTAAGGAGATAATCTAATAGAATTTCAATAAGAATTGAATTACCTGCAAAAAAATCGGTTTTTCTCTGGTTTCTTTCCATTTTATCAGGAAAAAGAAGCTGAAATGAATGGATTGTCCTATTTCTACTTGTAACTGTCAGTGTATTTATCGAAAATACGCAAATATCCGCAATGAAAGCTCTATGTTCAGAAGATTCATTAATGCTTCAATTTTAAAGACTAAAAATAACTCCTCTCTGAAAATTTCAACGATTTTCTAGATTTCAGAACAAATTTCATCGTGTAATTACTAGTACATAATTAGCAAAATTAAATGAAAGCTTTTGAGTGATTAGGTAACAGCTTTTTTTCATTTCTGGTTAAACCAACGGTGAATTGTGTAAAAATTACAATCGAAAAATTGATAAATCAAAAACCCGATGAAAATTCTGCCTCATCTTTTTCGAAAATTAGGGCACACTCTCTTATCTATTATTTGTAATGTACTTTAATCGATTGTTATCAGTTATCAGAATAAAATGTAATGAAATAAATCCTTATGAACGGACACGTATGTACGTATTTCGTGTAAATATTGTATTGATTATATTCAAACAAACAAGGGGATTTTCCTAGGTTTTTAGATGAAAATCTACCATTTACTTTAGAAATTTCTCATTTGCAGTGAAAATGAATCGATGCCGGCTTTGCCGGCTGATGTAACCACCCCCATATGTCACCATACCGATAAAGATAACCTCAATTTTCCCAAGGCGAGCAAATTTTCCCGTATGAATTAAATTAAAATACGCCAAAGGAAAATTTTTATTGCAAATAATAATAATTGTAATTTAATAAATAATAGTAAATAGGAGAAGACCTACCTCAATTTCAATGGAAACATCTCCTTGGAAGGTGAGCAACTTTAAATCCGGTATTAATGTTAAAACGTAATGTTTCGGTACGATTGTTTTCGGTAAACGTTCAAATGGTTTTTCCGTGGGCATTTTCAATAAAATTTTCGTTGAAAATTTCCTTATTAAATATTGAACGTTACTATTATTGTTGTTGTAATTCGAAAAACGTAAACTATTACGTTGCCGTTTACGGTAACTACTAGTGAAACAACTGCCGCCGTACAATTCCAACCAACCAACTTGATGTTCTACTGACACGCCAACCGAATAAACTGCTGAACGACAACAACAACGGTTACCACTTCGGACAACAGCAACAACACCAGCCGACCACAACGGAGTAATAGTGGAATAATAATTACGATGCTGATAGAGTGAATTGAATGAAATTAATTTGAATAGACGATTATTAGAATATCGCCAAAGAGTCTGACAAGTTTTAAACAACATTCGAATTATTACAATTGGTTAGAAAATGGAAAGATTCGACGGTTCGTAACTTTCCGACAATCACGATGACACGGAAAGCATGCACGTCTCTCTAAAATGAGTTTGAATTTAGTGCCAAATTTCCACCAATCATCGCATGAATTTACAATGCCCTCAAGTGTATAATTGGTTGCCTATATCAACGCACAATATCTCCGACAAATTCAGCGCTCCCTACCAATAGAAAGTATAATTATAAGAAAAACAAGCCATTTGTATTTGTTTTGTTGCATATCAGAACTGGTCGCATGTGCTGCTATCTATGAATGTTTCTGAGCAATTTTAATTCGTTCATTCGATAAGATAGAGTTCTGTTGTTTTTTGTTGTAAATTTTAAAATTAATAAAAAATAAATACAAGAAAAACCGAATAAAAGTAAAAATTATATAAAAACTCAACTGAATTTAATCGAAAGTAAGTATTTTCTATTGGAATTTATCTCGTTTTATTTTATAGA
Source organism: Mylabris variabilis (assembly GCA_037464815.1). NCBI lineage: Eukaryota > Metazoa > Arthropoda > Insecta > Coleoptera > Meloidae > Mylabris > Mylabris variabilis. The sequence goes on from JAZBGW010001550.1 coordinate 2,585, forward strand.
TAACATAACCTTACTTTTGTGTTTGTATCAACTAATAGAAAAATTAAGTTTTGCGAAATGAGTATAATTACGTTAAATTTTGGCCAATGTGGCACACAATTAAGTCAAGAATTATTCGCAAACATCACCGAAGATCTAAATTATCTCAATATTAAAAAAGATTCTTACTATAATCAATGTGTAAATAGATGGTTTTATTTGAATCGAAATAATAAGCCAGAGGCTCGTTCGATTTCAATTTGTAGTTCTAATGAGAAAACGACAAGATTCTACAATAAGACACTGCCATATAAATTTAGATCAATTACAACAGAATCAGGTTCGGCGAATAATTGGGCTTTAGGTTACATGGAACATAGTCGAGGTGTCGTTAAAGATTTGATGAATTATATCCGACATGAGGCGGAACGGTGTGATAACCTCGTTAGTTTCTTGACGATATTCAGTTCAGCTGGTGGTACTGGTTCAGGCATTGCTACATACGTTTTAGAGAAATTACAAGATGAATATACAAATAAGATATTAACACCGGTTATTATTTTACCGTATCTTGATGGTGAAATCGCCACACAAAGCTATAATAGTTTACTAATGCTATCTAGAATTTATCCAATAGTTGATTTAATTCTATTATTTGAAAATCAACGATACCATTCAATTTATAATAATTATCTTGGTAATAAATCGGTGAAATTTCAAGATATTAATAAATTAATTTCACAACAATTATTGTCAATATACCAACCACTAAATGATTTAAATTCGATTGATTTGTTAGTAAATACATGCCCGAATTCATTGTTTAAATTGCTACAAATCAAACATGCTCCATTACAAATTGAAAATACAAACAATTGGAAATATTTATGTGGTACAATACAGCGACAATCGCGTTACGATTATCGTTATCAAAATCAATTAAAATCAAAATACATAACAACAACAATTATCTCTAGAGGTGTAACGAAACCAAATCGTATCGATTTTAAACAGTTTATTGAACGTAATTTATTTGTACCGTGGCTGCCAGAGAATGAATGCATACAAATCCATCATCAACCAAAGAAGTTGTGCAATTACGATAATTTCTTATCAATCGTCTCGAATAGTAATAGTTGTTATGCACCGTTATATACTCTGTTAAATGATGCAACAAGTCTATTCAATTCTAAAACATATCTACATCATTACAATAATTTCGGTGTCGATTATGATTATTTTATGAGTTGTTTCGAACAGATTCATGAGATTCTTGATAATTATAAAAACTTGTAAAATTTTGTATCGTTTAATAAAATTACTTTTCTATTATTTTAAATTAATCGTTATTTCTATTTAAATTTGTGTTTGTAGTGTCCGATTGGAGTGTTGATGATAAGACACGATTATTACGTGCTTTAGAGAAATACGGTGCTAGTAATATAACGTTAATACAACAAGAATTACCTGATAAAACAATATCGGAGATACGTTATATGTTTGAGAAATATCGAAAATTAGCATCAGTTCGTAATAATCAAAATGAGAAACAATTAGACGAACGTTCGCCGATCAATCAATGGATTGATATTTTGAATCAGACAAGGTTTCGTAGCAAGACTGCCGATGATGTTATACCACGAGTCTTGAAATATATTGCACTGTATGAGAAACATGTAGACAATACTAAAGTCCAATTGAAGTATTTTCGATTGTTTTACAAGAAGAGGTCACGACCTCGGAAATGAAGTTCGGAACGAGCTTTTGCAGGCTTGTAGAATACCTTTAGGTTAACAACATATTAAAAAACTAAAGTGCAATAGCCAGCCAATTTTGAGAAAAAAGGGCTTAAAGTTTTTTGCGCCCATTTAGTATTATTAAGTTATTCGCTTAATTGTGACTTGAAATAGCTCAAGTGGTTACGTCGTTGTATCGCGCTCAAAAGTACGGGGTTCAATCCTTATACGGAGAATTTTTCTTTTATTTGTCGAAACAACTTTTTTTAATTTTATTTTACTTTATAAATTATTGTTTTTTATTTTTTTAACGTATTTTTTTATTATTTTTAATGTAATAGGAAAATTATAATTATAATCTAGAAGTAATGGGAATAGAACCTAATACCTATATATTATTTATTAATTTTTAAAATTTTTGATTCAAATATTCTGGAAATACTAATTCTAATATTATAAAGCCGGATTTTATCTTCGAAAACAAGATATCATGTAGATAGTTCTTTTCTCGAAGGTGCCATCGGACCACTTGATTCTTGCAATTTGCAGTGGTTGAACGTATTATTGTGTTTTTCAATTTAATTTGTAAAGAATTTGTTGCTAGAGAATCAGAAGTTACAGATGAATCTTTGTACAGTGATTTATCGAAAGCTAGATTAAAAGATGCTGTTTATTTGGTGCAATTGCTTACACAGAATAATTTAATTGCATCGGAGTCATCAGCTACAATCTCTTATGAAGCTATGTTGAGCGTGAAAACTGTATTAAAATACACTCGATAGTTCACCATCAGTTGCCATTTCCAATTTTCGATAAAATGATCCGATACATCTGGTATTATGCTTCTAACAATAAGCTTTTGGATGAAAGGGAAATATTTTCAAATGTGAATGAAATCTGTTTTCCAATAGATCTTGTTCTTGTGGACAAACATCATTTATTAATTGTGCGAGATGTCAGAATATTTTTGTTTTCAATGTTTTTATCATAATTACCATTCTGGTAGATGTATTTAATGTATACAGAGTTTGAAAGATTAATAAATAATCATTTAAAATAATTTTTCCTATTACATTAAAAATAATAAAAAAAAATACGTCAAAGAAATAAAAAACCATAAATGTTTGATTTCTTTAATTTATAAATTAAAATAAAATAAAAAAAACTTGTTCCAACAAATAAAAGAAAAATTCTCCGCATAAGGATTGAACCCCGTACTTTTGAGCGCGATACAACGACACAACCACTTGGGCTATTTCAAGTCAAAATTAAGCGAATAACTCCATAATACTAAATGGGGCAAAAAACTTTTAACGCTTTTTAAAAAAAAAATGACTGGCTATTGCAGTTTAGTTAGGTTAACAACATATTAAAAAATATGTTGTTAACCTAAAGGTATACTACAAGCCTGCAAAAGCTCGTTCCGAACTTCATTTCACAACCTCTCCTTGTTAAAATTATTTTGGGATTTACTAAAATTGAAATTTTTTCTTATAGGGATTGTTATATGGCATTGTCGGAGATGTCAAGTGGTTCAGTACCGAAAAAATTAGATCCACATACCAATTATTTCCTATTTCAACATTTATCAAAACTTGCGAATACAATCAAAAAGACAAAAATAACAAAACATAAAGCCTACATAAAAAATATCAATTTAAAACAGATCAATGTTGATAAAAAAGAAGCAGTAAGTTGGTGAGAATACGAATTTATTATCATTTTAATAATTGAATTGTTTTAGAATTTAATTTTGAACCCGCTGAATATACCCGAAGAACTACTTAAAAATGAATAATAATTTTTATATTGTGATATTTGAATAATAATGATTATGAGGTATGTTTTTATATTCTTTATATTATCTTGCCTCCCCCAATTTCTCGAATAAATTGTTGAAATGATCGATGTCGGCTGGAGATTTAGGTTTTCTGGATTCATTTAATAATAACATCATAGCACAGGAATAAAAACAAAAGACCTAAATTAAAGCTTATCGTTTAAATCCGTTTCTTTGCTGCTTTTTTTCCCTCGAGTTTTCTCTCTCTCGCTCTCCACTTCATTCCCCTGTTATTTAATTATTGCTCTAATTAAAGCGACTTGTAAGGGAATCACTGAGGAATTTTATTTTAGGAGATGTAAATTAAGTGTTTCGTTTAAATTCAGTCGATTGAGAATTCTTCATTACGTGCGGTTGTTCACGTCAAGAAGTTTGTTGATTATAGGGTTTTTTATCTTTGAATGAAACACCAAGAAAACATATCACATTTTATAATCTCTCATTCTCTTTAACATGTTTTCATAAATATTGAAAGATAAATTTAAAGACATTTGATATGGCACAGCGACGATGTTTCACACGAAGACACGGAGGTTTTTTTTTGTGAGGATTTTTTTATTGTTAGTTCTATCACCCTCCTAGTCCTCGATGAATCACAGTCAAATCTTCACAATCCTTTCATTATCATTTTTTCTCTTTTTTTGTACTTGTTTTTTTGATTGAATTTTTATTTTGAATTAAAACTACAATTTCTTTTCATAAACACACATCATTTGAATTGATTCGAATTATTTACATCGATAGTAGAAATGAGAAAATAAATTGAAATTATTGATATGAACAGTCGAGAATTGGCATTAATTTTACATTAAAATGTATTGACATTATTGTTTCTTATGTAAATAGTTTAATTGCATAAAGAGGTGGTTTATTTCCCTCTTGTATATAGTGCATTACAATACAGATTGTCGAGTGGTGAACATGATAAATTCGAAAATATGCTAAACATTTCTTATTTACATGGATTTAATTTGATATTTTCCTGTACGAAATTTAATCGTTTCTTCCACAATTGAATCAAATTAAAATAAATTCGGTGAGTATTCTTTTTGATGGTAGATAAATGTGATTTAAAATTAATCTCGAGGAAACGATCAAATTATCGAAAATTGCGACATTGAGCAAATGGCACAACCATCGGAAGGATAACAGCAAGCTAATCCGATAGGGAATCACAGCAGGATGTAGAAACAATGACGTGAACCACACAATATTTGAAGAAAATTGAATTGATTTTATCTCTTCGTTTTACAACCATTTATTTGGAAAATACATAAGTATTTTTTGGAACAATTCCGGGAAATCAATTATTTAACAATAGAGCAGTATTTTCCAAATAAATGGTGAATATGGTGTCACAAATACTCATACGGTGAACTTTCAGGATCACACAAATGTAAAATTACAATTATACATGCACATATAGATTTAATATTTAGAAATATATCTCTATCTCTTATGAAAAATATGAAACATTTTGGTTGTCTCAAAATTGTTTAAGACGATTGTCGAGAAAGTATTTCAGTTAACAAGGCTAATAGTGCATAGGTTTGTAGGCAAGTGGTAACCTATGCATAATAGAAATCCGCCAAATTTTTCCACTCAAATGGAACCAAAGATCAACCCCCTGATTTACGAATAACACCGTCTGTCAGTCTATAATGTGAAAGGGAAAATAGACAGTAAAAGTATCACACTTTCATGTGGGAATCGCGGAGAAAATATCGGATAAAAATTGTAGTGATGCTAAAAACCTTGCAAATCATAAGAATATAAAATAATGAAAGCAATAATTTGGTTTTTGCGTAAATGGATATAAATCAAGGGGCTGATATGCGTTCCATTTGACACTATTGTATCTTAAAATATGTATTGCCGGTCGTAGAATTGAATCATTGAACAACAAGAGAATTTGTTGTCTTTTTTAATAAAGCAGAAAATCAAAAAACACGTCCAATTTGATTACACACAAAACAATCAAACATGTCAAAAATGTCTGGGATTAATTTTGAATATCTCTTTTTGTGCGGTCGCCTGTGATTGTCGCTCGGATTGCCATTTCCTGATCTTCATATACCTTGCGGTTTGCTTTATTTGTTTATTTATTATTATTATTAGTATTGTAATTTAAGGTACATCCACACAATAGAATTTTTGATAATAATAAAATAAAATCGAGCTCAAATCATCAGCGTGCTGGGGGATGCTTATTGACGTCCGGCAAATAGCTGATACTGGAACATTAAAAAACAATTATGGCGGGGGTTACCTATTGGTACATGTTCTACCTTTCTATTGTCTCTATTCTATTTTTGTCTCGAAATATTAATTTTATAGTAATTTATATGATTTTTTTGTTTCTGTTAAATTTTGTAAAATTGATAAAGTCAAGAATACGAGACACTGCCTCCTATTTTAAACGAAAGCTCGTGACCCTCCCGTATTTTAAACAATAACGCATCTGAGATTAATCATTTACTTTGTTCTTTTTATTATTATTATTGTATTCGGATAAATTGTAAAGAAAAATTTGCAGGGTAAATACCTACTGATAAATATGTAATGCAATGTTTATATTTTATTTTTCTTTACATTTACCCGAAATTTTTGCAACGATTCGAGATGATTGTTCAATATTTATTCTTGTTAATGGTTCTTTCATGTTAAGGTATTACAACGCCTATTGCATATTTATTCAGATTCTTTTTATTTGCGGAATTACGTTTGAATATTGTATAGTTCCATGAATATTCGGTAGATATTGACTGTAGGAGAAGAATGTTGGAATTTGACAACGGTGGATAGGAGTAAGGTTTCATTTGGTACACATTCTATTAATTGAGGTCTACTCGTTTAAACATCAACATGTATATTTACAGTTAAATATTACCGTATTAATCACTAGTAAAGCTTAATAGAATCATTATATCGGTATGTGTTAATGTAATTATGTTTAGATGTATAAAAAGAATTACCTGTTCGTGTTAATGGATATCCATAGCTGATCAATGTTACCTAAAGAACAGCTAGAACAGTCTTAAAATGGTCAGTCTTTATAATTAAGAGTTTTTGTATTTTCCTTTTTTTTGGGGCGGAGGTGGGTTTCGTATCCTGATTTTGTTTTTGTTTTTGTTTTTGATCTACCCCCAGAAGATGCAGCATGAAGAAGCAAGAGTCTTATTTTCGAAATGAAAATAGTGAAAAATAGAAGAAACTTAAATAGCCCCCGCCAGGTGGATGGTGTGTATATGCACGATAAATGCTGTGAATTGTTGTGTGAGAGGGATAAGCAGGAGTAGTGTATATAGAATTTAAAAATATATATATAATTATATGAACGTCGACGTTCAAAATACGTACGTACATTCAGCTAAATGTTATATTGAGGGAGGGACATTTCCTAACCGAGCTACTAGAGAACGTTCTGCCGTTGGCCGGTTGATGTGAAGAGGTGAGTCTTACCATGCCGGAGCCTAGTTGCTGTAACAGCCCTGAACCCTGAGAGCCGCCCAACACAGCTGAAGGCCGACGGGATCTGATACTCTGCATACTACTGCTGAGCAGGAACGGTACACTGCTACTAGTGTTGGGCATTGAGCCTCCCTGTAATCATTAACGCGCTCAGGGTGTTACACAAAATGAATGATCCAACTGTATTGATCACACGTTTCTAACTACAGTGTATAAACAGGTACAACAATATCAAAAGATCAAATTCTCTAATTTAATATAGTATTGATAATAGAGTAATTGGAGAATTTGAATTTTGGTGCGATTTCTCAAAATTGTAAATGTTGTGTTGATTAATGTATTTGTACGTATAATGATAACAATTACAAATACTCACTATCATGCTCCGTGCAAGCTGTATAGAACAGAGCGTAATCAACACATTGCATATGATCCAAGCGGTCGGACGGCACAAATGAGAATGAGAAGACATATGATTAAGAAATGTGACAAATATGGGTGAAAACGTGTGATGTCGTGCAAAATTCCATGAAGAAGTTTTATTAAACGATCAAAAACTTGATCATGGATGCACGAATTCATCATCATCGTCATAATTTGTTCTGCTTTTCTTTGTATCATAATGTTTTTTTTTTGATTTCTGATCGAGACATAACACATCACACGACATACACGTGAGCACTTACATAAGTGGACGGCACCGAGAGGCTAGAGCCCTCACGGGACACAGAGCTGTACCCTATTGCACCCTATAGTGCGAACAAGCACTTTAGCAAAGTTTATCCGTAACGAAAACGTCGGTTAAATATTCTTTTCATAAAACAACACATCTACCAAACTGATAATTTAATTAGAATTCAACAGAAATGAAATTAAATCAAATGATAAAAGACAACAAAGAGACAGATGTAGTCTATTTCTATAAAAATAAAGATTCTAACAATGTTCATGACAACTTTAGAAATGTTTATGAAAAGAATATTTTCCGGATACAGTTCAGTGATTGTTGTGTGAATAAATTTCAATTCTTTCTTTTATTAATTTTTTGTGTTGAAATTTATAAACAAAACTACATTTTTAATACCGTTATAGTTGTTTTCTGTTATAATAATTTCAAATTCGTTGTAATAGTTATTTATTTTAATCAAAATTGTGTAAAGTGTTTTGGATAATTTGTTTATGTTATGTATTGTTTGGATTGAAATGATAATACCACGTTATATTCTACATGGTGCATCATTGGACTTGATCAAATAAAGCAACTACAAAGCATGATACAGGTGGTTATCCAGGTAATTGACAAATTGCTTAAATACGACAACAAATACAGGACGTATTTTCGAGTATAGTCGAATTTTTGAAAAAATTTAGCGTATTGTAAGCATTTTTAGTCGCGTATATTTAGAGTGCAAACCACCTGCATATTAATTTGCATTAAACTATAAATAACTATTACTGCAACTAATAAAGGTATCTAAACGACAAATATTAGACATCATTGTTTGTTTAACATAAACGTTTCGGTCGTAAACTATTGTTAGAATAAGAATTTTCCGTAGCTTATAAGAATCTATTTTCGTCCAATTTTCGTATTGATTGAACGAAAATAGAAACCGCCTGAGATTTCATTCGATATTCTCTCCCAATATCATTTTAAATAAAAAACATTTTAAACCACATTCAAAAGGTGAATTTTGAATGGTTCACGCCCGAAACGTAATGTCCTTTTAAATATTCGTTCTTTTATCGTGTATTGTTAAATCAACAATAAATATCGTACCGTTGGTGGTGATAGATTTACAGTCGATCCTCTTCTCTCCTGTGGACCTATACTGGAATGTCTACGTATTGGTAGGCCTCCACCTGGTGTACCGCCCGGTGATGAAGCACATGATGGTGCTATACGAATCTTGGGTGTCATTAAAGTGTTGTCAGATAGACGGCGATTAGGGAAAGCGTTAACTACTCTCAGGAAGTTGCTGTCTGGGGATGAAGGCGATCCACCAAACCACCAACCGCCCAACATTCCTCCTGTTTAGGTGTGAATTGGACAGCATAATATTAATAGAGGACACGATAAGTGAAAGTCGGATTAAGTGCTAAATTGATAGGAAAATCGCTTGATAATAAAATAGATAAATCGCTAACCTGTTGAGTTTTTTCTAGCCATATCTTCAGCACTTGATGTTTTACGTTGTTCGATTCGTAAATTCGGTATATTAAATGGTGGCACGTGCATATTATCAGAACTGTATTGATGTCTTAATGGACGATGCCGTTCCGGACTTGGTAATGATAAATTGTCAAGTTTCAATTTATTACGCTGATTTCGATCAATTTGATCCAACATTTCTTGTAGAACTTCCAATAGAATCGTGAACTGTTCTAAATTAAGTGAAGGATTAACGGTTTGGGGTAGTAACGATGGCATTACTTTTGTTGCCATTAAATTGACGGACAGACCGTACTTCTTGTCGCTCAACATCAATCGATAAATGTCTGTGAACATGAGATTCGATTTAATTAAAATATAAGATGAAATGAACAAAGTTAATCATAAATTTGTACAATTCATCATTTGAAACGTTTCCCACGAAACCGTTCAATTTTTCCTCAATATAATTTCGTACACGTTCAATCTTTCCAATCGCGCTACTACATCGTCTTCATCAACCGAACTCCTAACGAAATTAAATCAATTTGATATGTTTGGAATAGTTGAAGAGTTCCAAACAAAATTGTATATCACTGGCTTTATTCAACAACAGAAAAAAAGTTATTTCCACAACACAATCGAGACTCAATTTGAACGCGACAGTTTAATATTTATTTTGGACTTTAAGGAGTGCTTAATTGCAAAAAAAAAAACGTTCACTTACTAACAACTCTTAATGTGATTTGTGGATCGGAGAGTCGAATATCGTATAACAATGGCAGTACTTCATCGATAATTTGACTTTTATCCAATCGATCCAATATACTTTCAACACACAGTAAGACATTTGATACAATCTTCAAATCGGATTGATTTTTTTCATAGATTGCTTTAGTTTTTGGTAGAATCATCCGTCTGATGGCTGTTTCGTCCAAATAGTGGGAAACATTCGTTACTGCTACTAGTGCAGCGCTCTGTACAAATAAACAAGAAAAACAAACATCAGATCAAAATTTTTATTCCATCAATCTTTTATTCGCAATATAAATTGTTTTTAAATGTATTTTGAATATTTCAACAATATTGTTTTTACAATGTTTTATTGATTCTCGTTTTTTTAAATGTTCGGTTTTACTGTTGGAAAATTGTGTAGAAAATGTTTACTTTATAAACATACGCTTTTGTTGGCCTACATCAACAACCTTTGCCTTGTACATAATTTAATTATTGATTCTAAAGCACAACATTGTTTAGAGGGCTTTTACAAACTATGACAGCAACCTTGTCCGATTTATGTCTAGATAGCGATACTGATATGCAAAATTCTGTTTGACAGAAAATCAAAAATGAAAACAAAGACTATAAATTGACACAATCGTTTGCTGTCTAGCTATCAGTTAAATAATAAACACAAAAGAAAAAAGCATTCAATTTAATTTTAAATGGAATACCTCAACTTGTATTGTGGTGCTTTCGAAGGCATTATAAAGCATTGGTAATACTTCCGTGCGAATATCGTCACGTGGTGTTTTATCTAAAATAATATGGAGATTTTCGAGTAATGTTACAGTAGCTTGAACTGTTTTAGGTGCTGAGAAAACACTCCTGAAACCAATAAAATTACGATTAAAAAATAATAATAAAGTACAAAAATCAATTGCTTTATTTATAAACCAAGCAATGTAGGTAGTAAAACAAGATTGGAAATTTCAATCGAAATTTCTAAATTGAAACGATTATATTGGTCTATTTTGAAAATAACCTTGTTGGAAATGAGGCATAGAATACTTGACCTTTTAATGATTGTAATGGTATTTTCAAGAAGAAACGATAAATTCTCGTCGTTTTTTCCCCCAGACAGAATAAATGCTGAATTCTATAATAAAAGTAGGTTGTAGGTACACTATTACAAGATAAATGTCAACAAGCAGAGAATAGAAATTAAGAAGTTGAAATGCCTGTACCATTCTCGCCCTGTTGTTGTATCTTCGCATAATACCAAAGAAAATGGACGCGAAACGAAAAACGTGACTCTCCCTATATTAAGTATTAAAAAAACTACATTTACATCGAGCCGAAGCTATGTGTGCATTATAATAAATATGATTTTACCTTTTGTAGTGGAAATGAACGTTAAAGTGGTTCAACATCACACATATACGAATCATGGGATGGGAAATTTAAAGGATATAACTTGATTTAGGCCAAGCGATTTGAGGGGTAAGTTTTCTTATACAAGACTCTACCGGGTTATTCACTCCGGGCTGTATAGTATTCGAAAAATATTTCCAGGATTTGTCGCATAGTCCCTGGAGATCAGTTTTAGAATGTCATAGTTCAGTTGGAAGTCCGTCGAAAAACGTTCGTCGCGGTTTTCAAAAACGAGATAAACAAACAAAACGAACAAGAATGACTCGAAAACCCTCCCAACATTGATTTTTTTCGTTTCTCTCCGCATCCTTCTAGAAAAAATGCAAAACAAAAAACAATGTTGGAAGGATTGTTGAGTTATTCTAAGTGTGCTGCTAGTTTTTTAAAAGCTCGACTTCAAAACGAGCTACAAGTCGCTAATTTTGCTAAAATTTTCTCCAGAGATCCTTCTACAAATCTTTGAATTATTTTTCGAATCGTTGGCTAAATAATGGGAATTGCCACATATTAGTTAGCGAATGATTTGAAAAATATTTCAAATATTTATAGGCGGGCGTCTAGAGACCATTTTAGCAAAATTAAAACCTTGTAGCTCATTTGAACGTTGCTCAAAAACGCTCGTTTCTAACAGTGAGACAATTGACAAAAACGAGCAAAGCACGCAAAACGACTTAGACCCTCCTAACAGTGATTTTTTCGTTTTCCTTCATTTTACTCTAGAACAGGTGAAAATATTTCGCATTTTCTCTAGAATGCAATGGAGAAAAACGAAAAAATTACTGTTGGGAGGGTCTACGAATCATTCTTAGTCGTTTTGTGTGCTTTGCTCGTTTTTGAAAATTGCGACAATGTCCAAAACGAGCGTTTTTTGGCTTAAAATCAGCTACAAGGTTCTAATTTTGCTGTAATGGTCTCCAGGGCCGTTCCTATAGATCCTTGAAATATTTTTCGGCTAGTAGGAGTTTTATAAGAATTGCTCATTTAAAAAAACACCTTTACAGTCTGAAGTAACTATTCAACAGAGCTTAAT
>JAZBGW010001551.1:0-14946 GCA_037464815.1 Mylabris variabilis
TACCCTAAAATTTAATGTTAGGTCCGCCACTGGTATTATTATAGAACAAGTTTCCACCTTATAGAGAGTATTTGTGTATTCAATAAGTACCCAAAATCGTTGAGCGTAATATAGAGATTTGAGGTCCGTGCTTTTTTGTGTAAGTAATCGAAAAAAGTACTCCCGACACCAGACACCGCCACTGTCGAAGTACTCGCAGCGTTGTTAGTATTGCGACCACCAGATGACGACACTATCCCGGCGATAGGATTACAATTTTAGACAAGAACCATCACCAAGTACATCTATTGCTTAAGAGAGGGCAATATTCTCTCTCTCTCTCTCGCTCTCTGTTTCTCTCTCTCTTTCTCCCTCTTTCCAATCTCATTTCTCTTAAATGGAAAAGGTAGTCCACCAGTCACGTGTTGTATTTATATTATGATACTTTCAGAGGGCGCTGCGAGGCAAGTTTCTCACTCTCTCGCCCCTCTCTTTTCTATAGTAGTTTATTTTGATACTTCAAAGGGCACTTGGGAAGCAAGCTTTCTCACTATATCTCTTCATAGTAGTTGATATTGATAGATGCAGATGTCACTTGTGTGTTCTTAAAAATTACTACACAGATATTTATGTTAACAAAAGTTTTCCAATTTTACGTTTTTATTATTTCTACTTAAGTATTTTATTTTATTATGCATGGAAAACTTTAGTAAGTATTTTAAATTCGAATTAAACATTTAAAGGGTAGAATTGAAATCCTGAATATTTCGTTTTAGCTAAATGTTTATTGTGTTGAGAAACTGGGAAAATCTTAAATTGTAATCAATTTTTTCTTGTTGTTTTTATTACTATAAATATTATTGAATGGAAAATATGGCAGTATACAGGGTCTTTCGCGTAAATATGGTCATTGCCAATAACTCTTTCATTTATCAATAAAATCAAAAAAAAATTACAAAAACTTGGAGGGCAACACCTAGGCTTTCTATTGGAGGTGGAAGCGCCCTTCTTCAATTTTTGAAAATAAGAGAAATTGACGTCAACTTTTGGAAATTACGCAATATTCAATTAAAAATTGTTCCTTTTAAAAATTCATAGTCAACTAAATAGAAAAATAATATTTGAAAAATTAATTTTAATTGGTAAGAAAAAATTTTAAGATTAATATTTGAGGGATGACTGACCTGTTTCAAGAATCTAGGTCAGTGGATTTATTTCCTTTGGAACCATAAATGTTTAAAGCTAGACAAAACGTAGTAAATTGGAAGAAATACCCAATTCTATCAATTCAATACACAACAGATGTTTCTGTTATTCAGTACTTCCCCACCCTCTCTCACCCGCTCTCTTTCTCTAGCTGGTTAACTTCTTTTAGTGTTATTCTTGACAAACTGATCACTGAAAATTCAAAAAATTAATTTTTCAAAAGGCAAATATTATTTTTGTTTTTATATAATTGATTATGAATTTTTAAGAGTGACAGTTTTTAATTGAATATTGCGTAATTTCCAAGCGTTGACGTCAATTTCTCTTATTTTCAAAAATTGTAGAAGGGTGTAAAAATTATTTTATTTTATTGATAAATGAAAAAACTATTGCTTATGGATTGTTCATAGTGGGAAACTGATTTTGTACCATAACTGAGCACCTAGTTGTCGTTGTGACATCGTGAAGTTATATCGATTGTCTGACTATATTCAGCTCTAACATAGTGAGCGGCTAAGCGAATTAACTGTAAATGCGCCAGATTTGCATGTGCCGCTCAACTTTCATATAGTTCGGTTTGTGATATCGCTACTCTAAATTTTGTCCCGAGATTTATGAGTAACTCATTATAAAGGCGTCTAGGGTACGAAATAATCTCGAATCGGCACTGTTTGTAAACCAGATCTCAATTCTAGTTCTGTAGATAAAAAAACTACGATTTTTACTCAACAACAACCACAAATGTTGAGCATTAATGGCATTTAAATAAATTGAAAATTGAAACATTAATCATCGTTTTTATAGTTCATTATTTATGTTTCTTTAATAATTCTTTCAGATGCCAACATATATTACGTTATGTATTTTTGGGGCATAGATATAATCGACCCTTTACACACACACACACACACACACGTGCACATATGGCAAAAGATCAAATAAATGAATCTCATACTTCAAACTGTTCAGCTCGTTTTTAATGATAAACAAAGCAAGACAGATTATTCATAGGAACATATTACAAAATAATGTATTGAAGTAAGATATACAAAGAGCACGCGTTTAGCTAATATTACACACATAGACAAACACACACACACACACACACACATACACATAGTTGAATATCTCTAGAAATAACCGCTCGGGATTATCTTACACAAGATCCAACCTGAAACCCAGATTTTCAATTCTAAACCATTACATATACAATTTAACACAATAATTTATATACCAAAGATAGACGCGACGACAAATCGGGCAATTTTAAATAGGGGATGAATCAACGGGGTGATTTATCGAGGGGTGTTTGAATTTTTCCAGGAACACCACCATCAATCAAAACGGAACACCTGAATGTGTTTAATTCCAGGAATTCGTACAATATTTTTTTGATTATTGATAAAATATCACCATGGTGATGAATAATTAATCGTGTTAAATGTGTAATCAACAGAAGAGACGAGGAGAAATACAAAAAAAAAAATACCCCACTTGTAATTTGAACATAGCTCGGTTATTATTATTATTATTTTTTGATAATTGTAACGAGAAATTTGAACTAAATTAACGATTTTTGTTTTAGTCCACAATAATAATTACGATTCATTTCATAAAATTGTAGTGGTGGTGGTAGTACTAATGAGTTCTATAATTGTAAATTGTTATCAATGTTATCATGTTATATTATAATTGTTATTGTAATTAATGTTTGAAAAATCGGATGGATTACCGTTGGATTTTGGTGATTCTGGATTCGAACTAGTACTGCCAGAAGTCGGCCGGTACGTATTCCTATCATCACGTTGATGGTTATTGTAGCCATACCAACCGAGGAGTTCGTTCATGGCAGTCTCGGCGAACTCCTGAAACATAAAAATCCTGTAGATTTTCCGATATAAGAAACAATAAATTGATATTATTGAATAATCGAGAGATAAGAGTCGAAAGCTTCTCCTTTTACACAGTACACAATCAAGCGATCTACTTAAAAACTGGATCACAAATAATACCTCTCTGTGCACCTAAATGATGTTAAAACATGATCTCATAGGTGCGGAACTAAAACGAATATTGTTTTAACGTGTTACACAATTTTTTTTCGTTATTTATTTTGATTGGGAGAAAATATACCGGGTGATTCACCTAAAACGAAAAGTTCTTATAGCAACTCTCATTATTTGACGAAATTATTTGGCATCAACTTCAATTTTTTTACTAATTTACACATTCCAAGATTATAATTTAAAAATTCCGCCACGGACGTTGTGCAGCAAGCGCCATCTAACGTTCGAGAAGCGTAATAACCAAAGGTCTCTCACAAGGCAGGTTCTCCCTGAACTCGTATGCTTTACTTTATAACGTTCTCTTTTAATAAAATTCATTTTGATGTAACTCACGTACAGCTTCAAAGTCGAGTTGATTGACTCAGCTTGAACCGACAATATCGTTCTAATTAAAAGTAAATTAAGTATTTCATATTATCAAAGAAAATATTTTAATAACTCCCACATCGTTGACTCTACTTTGTAGATCACAAAAAATTACGCTTCTTCAGCAAAAAAAAATTGTACGACTTTAATTAATTCGAAAACGAAGCAATAGAAAGAGAGATAATAAAACTTCCGATTTACAACCACTTCTAGAGGTAGAATTTTAAATCTTTGTGATACAGTGAACCAGAATTGGCTTGACTGTCTTACTGATTCGTCCTTTTCTAACAAAATCGACCTTATATGAATGTTTAAAAAGATTCCGATGTAAAAAGACAGAAAATAATAGAAAATTATTCCACTTTAAAATCTTTTAAATATCAACAATGTAATAGTTGTACAACTCCAAAGTCAAGCCGATTGAATCAACTGTGATCCATTATATTCGTCCTAGTTTTCAACATGACCCGATACAAATAAGTCTATTTTTTCCCTTATTTATTTCTCCTGTTTCAATAAAAAGAAAATCAATTAATCAATTAAGCCAATTTAATTAATTACCTGACAATATAAATTCTAATAATAAATCAATAAAAGATAACAGATTGAGATCTTAATTAATCGACAAAGAGGAGGTGTTCGTTGGAACGTTCTGTATAAATTAACGATCAAATAATCAAAGTATAGTGATCCAAAACCGACTTGGCCTAATGTTGTTAGTGCTTTTTAACGTTGTTAATTAGACTTATTGGCCGAAACTGTCCGAAACCGGAATCGAATACAATTCAATTAATTAAGGAAAATTAATAAAAATTCATAAGCTTGTTAATTAATTAATTATGCAATTAAAATTTCTTTTTATGGGACTAACTGTGTCAATATCAAAATTTTAAATCTTTGAGTTCTCTGAAATACAAGATAAGAAGCTAGCGTTTGCGCGCGAAATTTAAATTACTTCTAGTTTAAAAATGGAGTCAAGTCGACGTTAGCCTCTGTGGTGAATTATATTTTTGCTAATGTTTAAATTATGGGAAATTTTGATGTTTCGATGAATTAGCATCGAAATATTTAATTAATTTCTATTATTCATCACAATAATGATATGAAACTAGAATAAAGGGTTGTAATTCATTTCATTTATCGATTAATTGTTGATTATTGATAAATAAATTAATAATTAAATAAATAAATAAATGACCTAGTATTGTTTCGAAAATAGACTTTTCTCTAATGTTAATGTTTTAATAATGTATCAACGTATATAGAGATGCATATAGACATATAGAGGTTGGGTCCTGTAATAAGATACCCACCATTGTAGAGGTGGAGTTAAATAGAGAAGTAAAGGGACCTACATGGGGGCTTAGTGAAGTAAACAGATATCGCGGTGTCATCTTTCAAAATGTCTCTAATTATATACATAGGAAACACATACAGACGTGGGGTGTAAAGACGATATTTGGCCAGTCGTAGTAGAAGGGATGATTTGCATCGCTTGTTAATTACAATCGTCGATTATTATTGAAGATTTTTAATAGTTGTTGTAATTCGATATTCAATTTCAATGATTGTAACATCACCGATTGATTATTATTATTAATTCAACATTGTTATCCATTAGCGAGATTTCAGATCAATTTCCTCTTTCAATTCAACAGTTATTTGTTGTTGATTTTTACCTCCCTTGTGTGTTGATATTCTGTTAATATTTTATATAGTATACATTTATGTTTATGTATTAATATCCTAAACATGATACATGATATATTCGATAGGTTTCGTTCTGCATCATTACATTAATTAAAATAATTTTTTTTTTAATCATATCGTGTTTATAATTCATTGTAGAATGAACTGGAAAATATTGAATAGCTACCTGATAGGGATATCAGTTTCTTAAACGTCGTGTGTGCCTCTTGTAAATTTATACTAACAATAAAAAAATTACAAGTAATTAAATACAGAAACGTGCGTCTCGTAGATTTTTGGAAAAATCAAATAAAGTGGAAACAATTTGTGTAATTTTAAAATCTGATACTTGAATTGCACAAGTTCCCCAAAGAATTTCAAGTATTTAACTACCAGGGCGGCTTTACTTAAAAAAGAGCGTTCAGGAAATATACAGGTGATATTTTGGGCCCTGAAGGTGGTCCACTACCTTCAATTACTATGTTTCTTGTACATTAGATGGCGCGTTGCGTCTCATTTTCTTAAAGATCAATTGACTATGGATTTTTAAAAGTGGCGATTTTTAATTGAATATTGCATAATTTCCAAAACTTGACGTCAATTTCACTTATTTCCAAAAATTATAAAAGGGCATTTTCACCCCTAATAGAAAGTTTAAGTGTTGTACTTCAAGTTCTTGTAAAAATCATTTGATTTTATTGATAAATGAAGGAATTATTGCCACTGACCAGATTTACGTGAAAGACCCTGTATAATGCAAAAAAGTCAAATCTTTTTTTACTTTTTTTTCAAAAACTACACTCCAGATTTCTTTAAAATTTAATATAAATGAAATTTAAACTGATATTAAGCCCCGACAATTTTTTGAAAATTTTTGAGCCCAAAGTTTTATTTTTCATCAAGCAGCGTTCAACCTGAAACTAGATTTTGATACTAAACAAAAATGAGGGTTGAAGTTAAACTCTGAAGAAACACATTTCTCCAGCATTTCAAAAGTGCTTCAATATTCTTCCATGGTTCAAAAATGAGATAGACATACCCAAGGGCTATCATAATATATAGACCAATTTTTCGCATATTAAAAAGGGATGAAAATATAATTCATTATAGACCAATATTTAAGGGTGAATTTTGACTATACAGATTATTGTTGAAAATTCTACTTTAAATCATTTAAAAGCGTTTCAATTGAAGTATCAACCCTTAATGAATTATAAGGGTGCAAAATTGTTGAGTATACTAATACTGTTTTACTTTTATTCTATACTGATTAATGATTAAATTTATTGAAGAAAATCTTTACGGCGATATAAAATGAAATTTACATTTGTTCTTTTTGAATTTAAAATAATTACCCTGCAAATTTTACTTAGGTGTTACAAAATTATGGGTGAATTGCAATATACAGATTATTGTTGAAAATTCCATTTATATTGGATCTAAAGGGATTAAGAAGGCCTTTCAGAGGGTCTACAATTAACAACCCCCCTGTTAATGTTTAATGAAATAGATCAGTGCTTCTCAACAAGGATTCCTTGGAAATTCAGCGAAATATTGTTTGGGGTTGCGCAAAAAATAGGAAAATACACACAACGAATAAAATAATATCCATTTTTGTTTCCATTAATGATCATTAATAAAAATACTATGAAAAAATATTGTCATATGGACACTGAGGTTACCTTGAACTTAAACTCAAGGGTTCCATAAGAGTAAGAAGGTTGGAAAACGCTGAATTAGACGCGTTTAAATTTGAGCGTATGTATGTACAGTTAGGTGCATGGAAAAGGGGACAATAGTTGTGAGGTTGTGTAAATCAGGCTAACGAAGGAGGTCCTCAAAATTTCTAGGAGGTCAGAATTGGCAAAGAAACATTTTTAACCAAAAAATGCGGGAATGTTATCGTGTTTATTTATAGAGCTTTACATAGCCCAACCCTTTTCCCTTCAAGATGGAGAAAGCTCGGTTTCACAACTAAAAGAACGGATGTTTCTTGTTCAAGAATCTCACTTTTTTCATGCACCTGGCTGTACAATTTCTTATGTTCTTATGCCTTGAGTAGGAGGTTATTAGTAATTTTTCCAATTTTATGAGATTTTCTACCCCTAGGCTAATCTTATCAACATAAAATTTGTTTTATTTATAGATAATCAAGAAATAAAAGTTACTTTTTTAGGACTTTCATATATTTTAAATAATTCAGTTTATATTGGCTTTAAAGAAATGCCCAACTAACCACCCTTATATCGCCCTTTAATGAATCAAATGGTTATAAATGTATAAGACGAAATTTGTTCCGTTTTTAGATTTCAGGCTTGTGTCTAGAAAATTAAGTAAAATTACCTATACAGGGTATAGTCAAAATTACCGCCGATTTTCAAACTACGTGTAGGAACCGAAAAATTGAGCCGATATACAGGGTGATTCAAGAGGATGAGTCATTAAAAGTATGAGAAGTTCTAATTGATGGAAGTTTCTGAAATTTTATATATAGCCATCATGTCCCCTGAAGTTTCTCTAGAAAATATTTTCGTTGTTCTAGCAACCCTCGTTATATGGGGCACCCTACTCTCTTATTTTAAATAGAATGGTATATTTTTTATTGCAGTTTTGTATTTTTCGGTAAAATCGAAGGGGACTTTGATAACATAATCCACGCTCTAACGCTGAAAGTTTTTCAGATATTTCAGCTTTTAGTGCAATTTTAAAATTTGCAATGTTTGATTGAAAAATTCATCTTTTTGAAACTATAACATTTGAAATGTAAAAATATGTTTATTGTTTTCCACATAAGGGTAGTGGGGTTTGAAGATTGTAAAGAAAATCTAAATGTAGTGAATCTTATGAAACTCCTATGAGATGGCAAGCGTTTTGAAAAAAGTTTCAAGTATTTGAAGAAGGGTCCCTAAAGAACATTTTAGCAAAGTTAAGTCGTCATGGCTGTTTTGGATTTTCAAAAACGAGCTAAACAAGTAAAACGATTAAAAATGACTCGAAGGTCGTCTCAACTTTGATTTTTTTCGTTTTTCTCCATTGCATTGTACGAAAAATGGGAAACACTTCCACCTGTTCCAAAATAAAGTGGAGAAAAACCAAAAAGATCAATGTTGGGAGGATCCTCGAGTCGTCCAAAAGTTCTCCGATAGTTATTGAAAATTGCATTATCGTCACAAACGAGCGTTTTTTGACCGACTCCCAAATAAGCTACAAGGCTCTAATTTCGCCAGAATGGTTCCCAGGGATCCCCTTACATAGCCTTAAAATATTTTTCGAATCACTATCCAACAAGTTTTGTTACATTTAGATCTGACACCCTGTATAGTATTCAATCTCCATTCGATTAAAATTTCAAGTACGATCCTGAATATGAATTTAGACTTATTCGAATAATTCCCAAAAACAGCAGATTTGTGCCAGATATAATTTTAGAGATTTTCCGCTTTATAAAAGATGAAATTAGGAAATGTTAGCTGCCAAAAACAAAACAAAAAAAAACATTATTGTTACAATAGTTTTATAATGGACTATAATAACAATAATAATAATAATAATAGTAACAATGATAATAACAATAATAATAGTAATAACACTAACGAGTAATGTGATGAGCTTTAAGTTCAAATTTCTTCACAACAATTTTCAAACTTAGCAACGAAAATTACTAGAATCAAACAACACTCAACTCAGATTACCACAATTTCAAATTTCACTGAATCATTTGATCGAATTTCCATTGGGAAATATGAACGTTTCGATAAAATAATAATAACAGTAACAATAATAATAATAATAATACTAAATCAATTATCAAATTACATTTAAAATTATAGTTGATTATAAATCTTTGTATTTAACTAAAATTTCAAAATATATACATATCTTGACGGATTTTACTATAATAAATGTAATAAATGTGTGTATGTATGTATAGAGAAAGATGTAAAGATATAAAATAACATGTATTTACGATGTCTGGCCTGTGATGGGTATCAGTTGCACACCATCTGGGTATCTGATATACCCATATCGAGTAACAAGTTCAAATTACACATCCATGTTAGGCCCGTGCTCTGCTATATTATAGCTGCACAGCTACAGTTTATATTAAATTTAAATACATTTCACTTTAAAAAAACAACAACCACATTAAGAATACAATTATTATACCAATTATTTCAACAAATACAAAACAAAATTGTAATCTTTATTTAGTCGAAATTCAAATAATCAACATCGAAACACCAGCTATTTTTAAACTGACATTGTCTATACAGACAGAATTTCTATCTATTTATAAAATTATAAATTAACAACAATAAACTCACCTTTATGTCATTGTTCAAGATTTCTTTCTTAACATGAACTTTGGACGGTGCTGGTTCCTTGGAAAAGCCGGCACTTTTTTCCATCAAAAAAAAACAACGCAATTTCCAACAAATACAAATACGAGATTATTTCCTTTGTGTTTATCTTGAAGATTGATTTAAAATGTGGAAAACTACGCAACAATTTTCACAAATTTTCTCTCATCATCTGCGAGAAGAGACAACTAGTAGGTGAGCTTTTCAATAATGTTGTGCTTATTTTGGTACTCGAAGTGGGGTAATTCGCGCCATACTTTCAAATTGCAGAACGCGCAAGACATTACGCATGCGCGCTATTAAACTAACCCCTATTTTAATTAAAACTACGATTACTACAATAATAAAAGGGTAGAATTGCAATGTCGACAAAACCTATTTTAACCCTTAAACAAGTATATATCAATATTGAATTATATAAGATAAGCACGATATAACCTCATTTTTTCTAGTTTATGTTACGACAACAAGTTTTAGGTTTGTATCGGAGGATATTTCGGACGATTCGTTTAGTCGACGATGCTGGGCATCGGGAGGAATTGAAAGAATGGGCCCGTCGTGATTTCCGCAGTAATGCCCACCATACCGATGAAATTGCGATTAAAATGTGCCTAACGTACGGGGAGAGGTGTCTAAGAGAATTGGAAAATAATATAAACCTATCTAGATAATGGATTTATTTACAAAATCAACTTTCTATAGCCTATAATTAGACAATGTACGATTAAAATAAGTGTGAAGAAAACCGAGACGATGGCAGAAACGATTTGAATATGAGTTGTACGCAGATGATTGGCAAATAAAATAAGGCATATTGTATTGAAGATATGTTGCCCATCCATAAATAAACATGGCAATATATTAACGATAGCGAAACCAATCGAGAATACAACAATATATTTTAATAGTTTCGTTATACAATCAGGTATCGTTGTTGATAAATAACGATATTTCGGTATATATGGCGATATTTGTATGGCCCTATACAGATCCGATACAGGTCCAATATAGATCACATCCGGTTGATTTAAACGTTTAATCTTATATAAATTCGTATGATTTAATAATACCGGCCGGAAACAGTATGTATCTTTTGGACATTTATATGGTGTTGACATACAATAATCGATTGATTGTTCGATAACTGAACGGCCTGGTAGACAAACATACGGTGGAAACTCCAAAATACTATCCTCATTATCTAAATATTCGAAACATAAACGTCCATTATTATAGTTATCATCATTACAACAACTAATCAAACCATTATCTAAATGTTTCAAATGTACACTCTCGTCTAAATTATGGACTAGATCTGTTTGTAAACAAAATGCTGTTTTATTCCATTTTAAGGCACTCAAACAATTATACCAAGTTTCTTCATTATCAACACGACAATTATTGATATCAACGATAATACCTTGATTTAAAGCACGCGAACCTAACGTTAATGTTGTCTTCTCTAAAACTCCAATAACAACAATACCATTACCGGTTTGATAGAACGGTGAGAAGATGAAATTTGTTGAATTGTACAATAAATATGCGATAAATGCAATAAATAAATTGTGCCAAATGCCAGCACAGAAGATTTTTAAACGTTTCCATACATTCAAACTGAACAATTTATCACTGTTCATATCAACGAAAGTGATTGGTAGAATAAATAAAACTTTTGCACCAACATTTAGTAGGGTTACATCTTCCTGTACGGCGGCTAGAGCGTGTCCCAATTCATGTACAATCGAACAAATCAACAACGATAGACTATAATAACCGATTTCTGATGCTGGTAGATTTAAACCAGGTACAATTGGTTCGATTAGATTATCACTGGTGCTATCAGATTGGAAATTTTGTATGAAAGCCATTAGAATTAAATAAATCGATATTGGTAATAATAATAGACTTGTATATAAACCAATGTTGAACCATATTGTTTGTAATTTTGGTTTGATTGCACCCCATTTGACTAGAATACGATTGAAGGCTGTTGTTGTCCATTTAAATTGTAATATGCCAATTTCTAAGCCGGTACCATTCAAGAATTGTATGTACGCATAATGGGAACATGACTGCAATTTATTTAATTATAAAATTATTAATAATCGATAAGATTGCTTACTTTCAAGAAACGATCAATAAACAAAAACCATAAATAAACGAATGCAATTATTATAAAACCACCAAGTATATCCATTGTTTCTTTAATTTAAACGGTCTGATTGTTAAACATTTCTATTTATTTATTTATAAACATTTTTTTCATAAATGTTTATAACAATTTATTTTGGTTATGTTCAGGGAATTACAGGTTGGCAGCAATGCAATAAATGGATTAGAAAGACGCAGATAGATTTGCGCATAGATCTAGTATATCTATAAATAGCGCTTTGTTCCAAAGGCAACTAAAATTTCTACCATTACTGTTAGTAGAATCAAATAAATCAATTTACATAAAATATTTTTCATTATTTTGTAGTAATTTTATCAAATTTACTAATTTATGTAAGTCTATTAGTTTACGCATTGGTAGATCTGGCAATGATAAACTTTTTGACAGATAGGTTAAGCAACTTCACCAACTTTATATGGTAAAAGTCCCCAGTAACGGCGAAGTATAGGTTAGCTCCAGTTAGCTCGTTGAAGTTTTCCAAGAAATTTTATATTAAAATGGAAATTGCGGAAACTAATTCAGATGGAAGCGATAAAAAATCGTACGCTGGTATTCCAGAAGCGGAATTTGTTGTAAGTTACCCCATTAATCGAGTGATATTCTAAAAATATTCAAATAAACCTAACCTCACTTCTTTTGGTTGATTCATTCGTTTTTTCGTATTTTGTTCATTAAAGGAAGATGTTGATGCTTATATGGCACGACCGGAGAATAATCAGAATGTTGATGATGTATTAAAGAAATTAGATAATCAACATGCTAAATATAAATTTATGGAATACAATTTATTGTCGAAGAAGAAACGTTTACAGAATCAGGTGCCGGAATTGAAGCGTTCATTAACAATGATTGACCGATTAGAAAAACAAAAAGATGAATTTGAGACGCAGTTTTTATTGAGCGAACAAGTCTTTGCTAAAGCTAAAATACCACCGACTGAAACCGTGTATTTATGGTTAGGTGCTAATGTGATGTTAGAGTATAGTTTAAAAGATGCTCAAGAATTATTAAAACAGAACATTGAGTCGGCTACTAAGAATCTAACTTGTGTCGAACACGATCTGGATTTCTTAAGGTACATTTCTATTGGCAAATCGAATGGTTTTTATTGGAATTATTTTATATTTTTAGGGATCAATTTACAACAACGGAAGTGAATATGGCTAGAGTATTCAACTGGGATGTTAAACGGCGCCAGGCGGCTCAAGCTGTCGCTAAATAAGCCATTTATTCTCAAATTGTTGTCATACGATCACTATACTATTTCTAATTTTGCGATAATTAGCTATTAATAAACTAATAGGAGTATATTTTTAAAAAAATAATGTAAATATCTCTCATAATTCGCTATTGTATTTGTTTCTCAAGAAAAATTCAAACTAATCATGATAATTGACTAATTTATTATTTTAAGGCAACAAATTGGAATTGCTGTTTTTCAATCTTTGCTAAAATACACAATTTTTACAACAAGAATAACAGAAAAAATATTGAAAATTCCTTTAAAGAAAACAACAAATTAACAAGAAAAACCGTATTTAATCATAAACGAAATCAAACCAATTCTAATAATGGAAAAAGTCAAATTAATACTTTCGTGTCAAAAACTGCAAGAATTTGGAATATTTGATTGTAAATTGATTTAGATTTTGTTTCATTCAGCTGGAGCAGCCTCTGCTTCGGCTTCGGCTTCTCCACCTTCTTCCGCTTCTGGTGGTGGTTCTGCAGCACTTCCACCGCCTTCTGCAACACTTCCATCACCTTCTGCGGCTTCTTCAGCTGGTGGCTCCTGAGGCGCTTCAGCACATTCTTCTTCTTCAGCAACAGATGCTCCTGCGTCTGGTTGTACTTTCGCTTCTAATTCATTTACTTTATTTTGCAATTCATCGATTTTCTCCTGTAGTTGGCCGTATGTCTCGAGACCAGCTTGAATAGCGAGTTGATCACGAATAAATCTAAAAAAAATTAATCAATGTGGGGAATTTTAGGAGATTTGTAAGGAAATACGCTTGTGCATCTTCAGGCTTTTCCTCCTCTTCATATAAACTAACTAATACTTTGGTTAGAACGTCCATAACGCCGGTTTGTTCCAGGTATTTACGGAATTCTTCACGTTTCCCTTCACCTGTCTGGAATTTCATCAAGATTAGATTGATAAGATTTACAATAAATTCAAATTTCGTTACCTTGTACGTCGACATTATATCTAATTAATTTTTCTACTTTAACAATATATAAAAATTATGTTTTTTAAAGTGGACGAAATTTGTAATTTTGACGGATACAATTTTGATTCTACAATTTCTGTAAAACACCAAAAAAAAGTAAGAATTAATTTCGGTATACCTCAATTTCTTTGTCGTTGAAAAATCGTCAGATAATCACAAATTTATGAATTTTTCAAATTATTCTAATTAATTTTTTCGAGTGAAAATTAAAGGAAAACAAAAAAGAACTTCAAATTTACCAACTAGGGATTTTATCACTGTCATGTTGGCTACAAATTATTGTCTAATACAACATGACAACAATAAAATACAAGAGATTTACGAAAAATGATCGATTATTAACAGAAAAATACACCTTTTTAATCAAAATTTACAATAATTCTTAGCACATTACTGGCTACTTATAGTTCTGTTTGATAAAGAGACATTGGTATCACTGCGAGAATGACAGCAAACAGTAGCGTAGCCGGATTTATTTTGAAGGAACCCTAAAAATAATTTTTTATAAATTGAATTCCCTCATTACTTTTAATTAATTAAGCAAATTTAACGACTATCGACGTATCGACTACTAATTATTGAAAATTATAAACAGTAATGGATTACCGATCAAAGTGAGTAAACCATGGGTGGAGTAAGTAAATCGTTGTATTGAAAACTATAATTTATTAGATTTTTCTTTTCTTATAATGATTTTCGTTGATTTATGGCAAATAAAATTAAACTAAGATTTTTTTAAATTTTAATTTATTATTTCTTATATTTCTACTTAATAAATAAATTTAATTAAAAACAAGGCCTGCTTGATCAAACAGCTTACCGCTGTTTAAAGTATACCTCTCTTGAAGTAATAGTGAAAAAGTGGCTCAAAAGTC
>JAZBGW010001552.1:0-14946 GCA_037464815.1 Mylabris variabilis
ATTTTAGAATAACGAATTTGAAGCTACACAGAAAAGGTGATTGGTTTCTTTGAAATTCCACTAATTTATAAATAACGTGTTTCAAATTTTTTATGGGAAAGCGGATAATTTGTGATAGTGGTTTTTCCCTCCTAAAATTCAATAAATTGTAAATTAAAATAATGGATCAAGGTGGCTTGACGCCATTTTCTCGTTGCGTTAAAAATAGGACGCCAATACACATAATGCAAATGGTGGTTTTGGTTGTTTTATCCGTTGATCAATTTTTAATTATTTCGAATTAAGAATTTCTTATTAATTTTCCAAAATGTACCCCTGACAATTCCTTCTACTTAACCGATTCGGATGTAGGGGGCATTTCAACAAAAATTTCGAGAAATTATCACGGTTGGCGCTGTCATCAGACATGGAGAAAATGATGCCCGTTCACGGCCACTATAACGTTCAAACATCCAACAATTTTTTCTATCCAATTTTCAACGTTTATCCAATTGAAAAGCTAACGAAATTATCTGTTTTTCAATAGTAATTGAATTGATATAAAATAAACAGTTGGAAATTTGCGTTAATTCTTAAAATTAATAAAAATTTTATACACTTACCGTTTAACTCACAAAATGTCCTGTGAGGGCGTAGTGTAATGGCGGCGTTTGTCTATCAAACACTCTCAGAGATGGCGAGGCCAGCAAACGAATAGGACGCGATGCCAGCCTGTTTGACTGATGCGTCTGTGTGAGTGCATACGGGCAATACTATTGGCCGACCGGACAGCCAATCAGCCGCAAGCGCGCCACTTTTAAAACTCGCCCATCACAAATATTTCAACTAAACCAACAGTTAATATTTCTCTTGTAATTATAAATTGTCAGAAATAAACGTTAATTGAACGTTTTTTAATTATATTTTTTTTTGTTGATAATCCATGTGGCGGTATATTTGTGTATGTAAGCGTCACGACGCCTCGTTGATGTTGGTCCTGTTTTAGCACAAGCCTAGCAGACGACGTCTTCAGTAGTTCGCGGTGGTGGTGACGACGTGTATTGTATAAAATTCACAATTTCCTACATTCGACACGAATCAATCACAATAACAACAATTAAGATTTTTTTCTTGAGAATTTATTAAACAATCCTATGGGAAGAACGTATGCCTCGAATTACTACAATTTGTTACAACAAATAAACGAAAACGAATTGAAATGAAAGTTGCCGCAGGTCAGTTCTTTGAAGTTTTCCAAAAAATCTAATAAATTTCCCATTTTTCTCACCCTGCAAAATGGAAATTGTTCGGTTTTTACACTAGTTGTGTGTAATGCAAACAGAAAATGGACGTGCCAATTTTTCTAAAAAGGAATTTGCTCAGTGATTCATTTGCTAAATCAAACCAGTAAATAGACCCTTAATTAACTTTATAATTAAAAGAACAAACCGACTGTGTTTTCATAAAGTTTTAATAGCATGAAATTTGACGCAAATGCAATATTTGCGGTGTAAATTACAAAAAAAAAACTAGCAAACACAAATATCTCTCCCCTTCTAAATCTCTCAAAATCAAATTTCAATTTTAATAAAAATATTGACGCTTAAAATAGAAAATTTAATTGAAACTTTTGCACCTAGTAATTGTAAAATTTCCAAAACTTTGGCAATTATCGTTGTGATTTTTGTTCAATCCAACCGCAATTTTATTTACTTCAAAATTTTCAATTTAATCTTCACATAGGTATAATAACACAACTGATTGGGCTAAATTTAGTTTGCAGTTAAAAATAACTACAGATGAATTAAATGGGGTCTAAGGGAAATGTTAATATTGCTGTTTAATCCAATCACTAGTAGTTTTAATTTTAATTAAATGTCGATGATTTAAATCGTTAATTATTGTATTGTCAGGTGGACCAGTCGAGATAAAGGTCGGCCCACGTTTCCGCGATGAAGGGGCACAGTGTATTTCTGTTAATGAAAATGACACCGCCATATTATCGACAGAACTCTATGACATTGGCAATGATACTGAAATCGTATGGTAAGTGTTTCTGGTTCAAATGTTAAAGGTAAAAAGGACCCATTAATTCTTTTCAAAAACATTTCAACATTGTTGCAAAACATTTAATTTCCATTAAGATTAATCAAAAAAATACAACGGTATAAATAGTTTGGATTTTGTTTTTGAACGGGTCGGTAAAAATATATTTTAAGGACAGTTTTGTGAGATCAGAAACGTCAAGACGTCACCGACGCTCTTCACAAATTTTGTTTTATAGAATAGTCGTTCAGTTGGCGGCGTGTGAATCGTTTGTGTTAGTGTGTGTGTGTGTGTGTAGCTTTTCCCCATTGCTTACAATCCAACAAGTGCCCCTTTATTATCGTCAACTTTCACAAAATTCCCAACGCTAAACATTATTAAAAACTGAAATATTCTAATAGTTGCTGGATTGGTTGTTTAAAAATAACACAAATTTTCCAACAACCATGATCTTTTGAAGTTCAGCAATTTGGCTAGACGCTAGCTAACACGATGTTTACATGAATTTCCAACAATTTTTTTTTTTAAAACTCATTGATGGCAGCGTATAATAGACGATATTCGATAATAAAACACCCCGCTTTCTGATCAAAGCAATGGGCCAAAACGTTTCAAAATGCTGCAGGTGTTCTAGCACTAAACACATGAAATGCGTTTCGTCACAGGATTCGTCTCCTGATGGGTAAATTTCGTTTAGAAACCAACAAAACTACATTTAATCTTCTCCCTTATCCGATTCAATATTGATTTATTTGTTTTATAAATGCACTAGGTCCAAAGATGGAGCTCCTTTGGCTCCGGAGCCCCGCCGAAGACACCGAATCACTGCTAATATTATTCAGTTAACGTTGGATGACGTACAAAAATCCGATGCTGGCATATATCGTGTAATGGCAAAGAATCCAGATGGTATAGCGACACGTGATTTGGAATTACGTGTAAATTCTTCATCCAGATCGGATGATGATAATGATGAACCCCCAGCATTCCTGCGACGACTCAACGACCTCTCTGTCAAAGTTGGCACGAGGACACGGTTTCTAGTTGAGATAAGAAGCTCCTCCAGACTTACGGTATGAACAATATAACAATAAAACTACCACCATTGGCTTAGTTACAAGAATGTCGACTTGACCGTTCTGCAAATTTAGATAATTTGTAATTATATAGATTTGTTTTTAATGTTAAAATTAAATAAGAGATATGGTGTTTGGTATTTTTAGATGTTTGTTTTCCGGTCAAATTTTCAATAATAATAATAATAAAAATTAACTATCTACATAGAATTTAACGTTAGTAGAAATAATTTTAAAATACACAAAAATATTGGCAAATTTTCAAAAATAAAACTACTAGTTGATTTACTGTCTATTTGCAAACCATCATAATCAAATTACTTTCATAAATTTTCATCGAATAAATCTAATTAAAATCTCACGAAAATCCATTTATTTCGCAAAAATTCGATTTAAATCAAATTGGTTGGAGTGATTTTTTTCTGTAAATTAATTTAGACCGCCTGATGATTTTATTTCAAATGATGATATAATAATATTGTCTTAATTTAGATCACTATGAGCTCATACGAAAATATTTCATTTGCCCTACATTAATTTTTGTAATTTATAAATTTTCAATTTGGACGTCAGATTGAATGGTTGCACAACGAACAGCCAGTTGAAGAAAATGAAAGGTTACGTTTCATCAACGAAGGCGGCTTCTACTGTATCGATGTAGCTCCTGTAACCGTTCAAGATAAAGGACGATGGACTTGCATTGCACGAAATGATGCAGGCCAAGCTACCAGTTGCAGCTACCTCAATGTACTCGGTATTACATTTCTCTTTTTCGCCTAACAAAATCGCCAAATATAATGTAAATTGCATAAATTTAGTGCCGAAAACCTACAGACCACCGGAATTTCTGGAAGAACTACGCGCCCTTCTAACAGAACAGGGAACGGTTTCTTTGGAATGCAAAGTAGTTGGAGTACCGACACCGCTGTTGCGCTGGTTCAAAGACGGCAAAGAAATTAAGCCCGGTGATGTTTTCGCTTTGACTGCCAATCCTGACGATCCTACATCGCTTGGAACTTACGTTTGTGAAGCTGTGAATTGTATGGGAAAGGCAGTGTCGAGTTCTAAAGTTCATGTTTTGGGCCGAGGAGAAGCCGATTCAAAGCAAATCGAAAGGTACTCGCCGATACAGTTTACAAAAATTTCGGTTAATTGTACTGAATTTTAGTCCTATCCCGTCTGGTCCGCCACCGATTTTCGTTCGAGACTTACAAGACGAATCTGTTAAAATTGGAGATCCATTGCTGTTATCCTGCCAAGGTATTCGATGTTTTTTTGAAATTATTTTGGGTTAATTTGAAAATTTGTAGTGTCAGTACCGCCGTGGCCGCGGTCTATAGTTTGGTACAATTCCGAAGGCCGGATCGATGACGAAAGTCCAGACAGTCGGTACCGACAAATGGCAGATGGTATCGGAGGATACATGCTTGAAATTAAAGCAACAGAAGCTGTCGATCAAGGCAAATGGAAATGCGTTGCTACAAGTCAAGAGGGTACTATTTCGATTTCTACCTGTGAAGTAAAAATGACAAGTACGACAGAATTCTTTTGCAAAATTCAAAAATTCATTAATTTTTCCCTTGTAGTTCCCAAACATTTCAGAAAGCCTCGATTCATGGACAGCTTAAAGGCCGTACTAACCGAAGAAGGTCTAGTTTCATTTGAATGTAAAGTGGTCGGTTCACCGACACCGCTATTAAGATGGTTTAAAGATGGTCAAGAATTGAAGCCTGGTGATGTTTACCAATTAACAGGCACCAATTCTTTGGGTTCTTATTGTTGTATAGCAAGAAATTGTATGGGCGAAGCTAGGAGCTCAGCTGAATTAACAGTTGAAGATATCCAAAATCAATTAAACGAGGACGAACGAGCCCAATTGATTTTGAAGAGTCAAGCACCCAAATTTTTGCACGGATTAAAAAGTGCAGAAGCTCGAATTAATGAACCCTTCAGATTTACAGTTCAAGGTAAAATTTAAATTAACCCTAAATTAATAATGTTAGTATTTCTTTATTATGATTGTAGTTAGTGTAACTACACCGATTCCGATTTTATCGTGGTATAGAGACGATCAAAGCGTCAATATCGAACCAGATCGTTACTTGGCAATGAAAGAAAACCTTGGAGTCGGACATTTAGATATAACAAGAGTTGAATTTATGGACCAAGCCGAATGGAAATGTGTGGCTACTAATGAATTTGGTCACTCAGTAACTTCATGTTTTCTAAAACTCATCATCCCTAAACACTTCAAAAAACCCAAATTTTTAGAATGTTTACGAGCCATCCTATCAGAAGAAGGTGCTGTCAATTTAGAGTGCAAAGTAATTGGAGTACCACCACCAACATTAAAATGGTACAAAGACGGTGTTGAACTAAAACCGGGAGATATCCACAGGATAACATCAGGGGAGGTAAATACTGAAGAAGAAAAAAGGCCAAATACAAAAACTTTATTTTTTTGTTGTTGTTGAAATAGGACGGTACTTGTTGCCTTGGAACTTACACGTGTGAAGCAAGAAACTGTATGGGTATTGTCGCTAGTTCTGCTTCTCTTCTTGGTTTTGAAGACCAGAAAACTCGTTCGCAACAAGCCAGAATGGAGTTGGCTAGACAATCATCGTTGTCCACCATTCACGAAGAACGCACTTCACAAATGTACGACACTGCAGGAGATCAATCTTTGACTATAGATGATCGTGGTGAAGTCTCTTTTTCTTTTGATGGCAAAGAAGTATCAGTTTCTCTCTACGAAACACCTGATTTAACAGAAGAGGAAGCAATCCAAATTGTTGAAATGTATGCAGATCAGCTATCAGAACACGTTTCAGGTAGATAAAACAAAAAAAAAACGAGATTTATATAAATTCTTATTTTGTCTTCTGTTTTTCTCAACAGAACATAACGTTGTTGAGCTTCCACCACTTAGATTCGTTAAAGAATCTTCAAATTCCGGTAATCTCCTAATGGAGGCTGTTGTTGTCGATGTATCTGAAGATTACTTCACGCCGGAAGATCAAGATTTAAGAACGGAAGCTGATGTTGAAGAAATCTATTCATTAACCGATGAAACTGGCCAACCTCTCTCCCCTATAGCATCAGAAAAACTGAAAATCGATATCAATTCTAGTGAAACACCGAAACGTCCACCGAGACGATCCGATTCGCAGAAGAGCAACTCCTATTACAGTTTATCAAAGAATCT
Organism: Mylabris variabilis; assembly: GCA_037464815.1. NCBI lineage: Eukaryota > Metazoa > Arthropoda > Insecta > Coleoptera > Meloidae > Mylabris > Mylabris variabilis. The sequence continues at coordinate 6,307 of JAZBGW010001552.1, forward strand.
ATCAGTACAATCAGATGGTGCTGGTGAAGAAAGTTTAGCTGTTATTGCTGATTTAGATACAGAATCTTATGGTGACTATGAGAGTGCAATCAGTTCTGAGAAATTTGCTGAAGAGGAAAGGGCATTCCAAGTAGCTGCTATTACCGAAACTACAAGTCTTCCTGGTGATGATATTGAGAATCGACGACCTCTAACACCACATACAACACATGAAATCGGTTCGGATCTGAGAGTGAATCGAAGTGAAAGTCAAGAACGAGCATCAAGACGGCGACGATCATCACAGAGCTCCGATGAAATGTCCAAAGACGGTTTAATGAGACGACAACCGACTCGAACTAAAAGCTTAGATTTACCGGAAGATGTGCGCCAAAGAGATATTCAAGGTGAAGAAGGTGACGGTTTAGTGATTGATCCTGAATTGAATGCAGCCAAACATTTGCATTTGAAACAAGAAGAGTTGGTAATCATCGATAAGCTTGGATTGAATATAGCGGAAATACAGAAAGGTTTGCATAAAGTTGAAGAAGATCTATTTGTTCAAAGTAGTTTGAAATCGACATCAGCTACAGCTAAACAGAGTATTGATACAATAAATAATATTTTACAACCGTTTAAAGATATACAAACAGTTTTGGAAGGCTTGATACAAGAGTCGCGGCCTTCATCTGAATTATCAGCTGTAGAAATGATTGCACCGCCTGTTTTCGAGTTACAAAAGAATCTTGCAATTGTTGAAAAATGTATTGAGATGCAGGGCAAAGATCATACGTTAATCCGAAAAACCTGCGCCAATATTTTGCACACAACCGGACCGCTAATACGAAAAAGTCTCGATTTGATTGAATCAATCACACTACTTGAGAAGGAATTAGATTGTACGAAAATTTCTGGACGTATGACACCGTCGAAAATAATCCAAGAGGTCTGTATAACGATTAGAGAAATGCAAAATGGTTTAGAAAAATCCGACGCCATTCTGCAAGCAAAATCCGAGCAGACTACAGAAGAAACAACTACAATTGCTAGTACCACTGAAACTTTGACTGAAAGTAAAACAAACAGCATGCTAGAGAATCTCTCGTTTTCGGCTAAGAAACTACAAGAAGCTTTAATCGGGTTGGAAGAAGAAGTCGTGAATCGTCAAGAAAGTGAGTGGAGGGAAAAAATCACAGGAAAAGTATCCAGCCACATTGGGAACTTGACGAAACAAATTGCAGCAATTCAGAACGATTCTGTACGATTTGCCGAAGAAAAGTCGGTTTTACAAGAAATCCGACTGGTGTTACTCGATAAATTAAGTCGGCCTATTCATGAATTGGTAAATAATTTAAATTTGGTGAAAAACGAGAAAATCCCACCGAATTTGGAGACTTTACAATCATTTCATCGACTCTCTACCGATATTCTTGATTCTATTTCACAGATAGAACATCAATTGTCTAGTATGAAAGAAGAATCATCATCTCAAGATATAATTCGAGAGATTTACGATCAAGTCAGTCAGATTATTTACACAAATATTACACGAACAATTGAAGATTTCCTATTCAATATAGAGACAGCGCAAAAAGTCGTTACTGATACGGTAATTTTGGAAGCTCTACGACAATTATCAACATTACAAAAAGATTTAATTACGACAGTCGTAAAGGTATCTAAAATTCGATTAGAGCCGGCAATGAAAGCTATTGAAAATCTATCACAACCGCTTGATAATTTAAACAAACAAATCAGTCAAATTTCAACACAAACCAATCGTGATATTCTTGATGATATTGTCGCATCATTGGGCGCTTTAGAAGAGAGTATTGTTGTCGATGAAGAGACCTTAGAGACCATTGATTTGTGTGTACCATTCTCGATTCTACGTGGCCGTACTGTAGAAGTCCGTGAGAATATCTGTGGATTAACTGAACACGGTACTGTATTGGAATCATTAAAGGACGATTCAGTCAAACAGGGCAGTATCGTTGTATTCCTTGAGGATACTTCCGATCTTGTTGTTCCCAATGAATTGATCAACGATACATTGCAATATATTGATTCAATTCAACAAGGAACTGTGATGATTTCCCCTGATGTTTACAGTGTCATCGATCCAGCTCTTAATGATCTCAAATTGATTATTGGTGATGTTACGGTACAGAAGAAGAAAGATGAATTGAGCAAGGATGATAAGAATGTTTTGCAGACACATATAGCACCATTAGAACAAATTGAAGATTGTTTAATTGAAGCACAAGAGATTTTAACGCAACGTTCTGATAATTTACAAGCTAATAACAATGAACGATTGATATTGGAACATTTACAGTATAATGTTGCCGTGATGCACCAACAAATTCTCGATGAAGTCGCTTTTATTGAACCTACCGAATCGAAAGATATTATTGAAGATTTATTTCAATGTGTATCAACGATTAGAAATTTACCAATTTTGAACGAAACCATCGATCAGACTCGCGTTATATCGGCGATAACATCTAAACAAATCATTGAACAAATTGCAAGTTTAGAGAATTGTTTACAACCATTCTATGATGAAGTAACGATTGGGAGAATCCAAAGAATTGAACCAGATTTCTATGAGGATGCTTTGAAAATTGTTGAATTCATCGAGAATTTCCACAATTCGTCAAAAAAGCAAATAGATTTTGATGATATTGCAGCATTGCAACAATTAACAAATAATTTTGAAAAAATACAAGACTGTTTAAAAAATATTAAAAGAATCGAGACTGAGAAACGAGAAATCTTTGCTATTCTACGACAACCATTATTAAAGATTAGCGATCATCTTCTAGCTGTAAAAGAAGAATTCGTACCTGTACAGGAAGCATTAGGTGATGTTCTGGAAGTATTAACCATAGAAGAAGGCAGTCCTGATATTAAAGAGGATGCTCTAGAGAAAATAAAGATTCTAGCCGAGTATTTAGAAGAAATCACCGAAGATTTTGAAAATGTTAGAAAATCATCCAGAAATTTACTATCAAATCTTGAAAAATTATCGTTAAATTTAGTGGAATTTCAACGCGATACTTCCCTAAAGTACGTAATAAAAGCGTTGAATTTCTTCATAAAAAGCTGTAAAGAGAGCTTTACAAGACTGGACGAAGATGAGAGTTTTGTGAATAAGCTTAAAAGAGTACAATCGGAAATTGCATCGCTACCTCCAGTAAATCAATGGAAAAATCGGCAAATTAACGATCTAATTAGCGACATCGATAATCTGACTTACAGTAAAGATTTGGAAAATTTTGTAAGCAACCAACGTGAACTGGCTGAGAATATTTTGGAAATCCTTCAGAGTTCTATTTCAGAACAGGATCATTCACAAATCTCGGCCCATTTAGTTAATTTGGAAAAATTAATAGAATCGGTGAATATTGTGGAAATTGCAAGAATTCTGAGAGAAATTTCAACAAGTTTGGAAGAATTTCTATTGGACACGAGTACGAATTTGATGCTTCAATTTGAGGAGACTTTAAAAATACTGAAAAATTCGTCTAATATCGATTTTATGGCTGAGGAATTGACGTTCATTTTTCAAATTTTACAAGACGATATCGATCAAATAAAGAGAGAGAATGTAAAGATTCCGGTTAAATATAGAGAGATTTTCTCAAATTCTATAGCACCTCTGTCGACAATCACCAATTACTTTAATAGCGGTGGGAATATTGATGAATTAATTAAAGCAATTATGGAAGTTTCAAAGCAAACCAGCAGTAAGAGTAATGTTGAGTTGGAGAAGCATTTAGCAATTTTGTATTTTAAAATTATCAATTGTTTGAAATTAATTAAGGAAAACGAAGAGAAGGAGCAACAAATCAAATTACAGAATATTGAATTAGTCTCAGGAGCTGTACAGGAGTTTTCACTAAATCTAGCAAGAATCAGATCGACGGCGATTGATCGAAATAAAATTTTGAAATTACAAAAATCGTTGAATAATCTACAAATCGCTGTACACGATTTAAACGATTCGGTTCTAACAGAAAACGATTTGAAATTCTTGCAAAATATCACGAAAATCTTGGACGATCTCAACAATTTTATCGTCTCAAATTTGGAGATTAACGAACAGGAATTGATTTACGGCGCCCCAAAATTACAAGACACCAAAATTCTTCTTGATATTCTCAATAAAGCAATCAATTCAATTGAAGATAGTTCACCGATTAAGAACATTACGAAATTATTGAATGTGTTAATTGAGGATTTACCCGATTTAAGTCAACATCTACAAAACGAACATATCAACGAATTGAAAGAAGAAATCATTAAAACTAAATTTATTCAACCGCTAATTCAGATTCAAACGAATCTAGAAGATGTTTCTTCAATTCAGGAAAATATTGGGCTTGTTGAAGAGAATTTCGGACGGTTCTCCAAGAATTTCTCCAAATATTTAAATGAGAACGAGACCGTACTTATTGACGCTTTAAAACTGTACACAGCACAATTGAAGAAATTAAACAGTGGCGATATTTCTCTGTTATCAGTTCAAGCTAATACTCTATCGGATTTGAAGGCGAGAATTGACTCGCCTCTATTACAGCAAGTTTGTCAAAATTTGATAAATCTCGGTAGTGATATTCAGAAAAAAATTACAAAACCTCAAGTATCGAAAGCTGAAACTTTACAGCCGATTCTGCAAGAGATTCATCACCTAGAACAGCAATTCTCCGATCTACAAACACCTGAGATTATCGATACATTAAACGAAATTCGAAATGCCCAATTAATTCTAGCCAATAAAACTCTGGATAAGCAACCAGAGATTAATCCAGAAGACATTGAAATCGTAGATGAAAGTAAACGAATTTTATCAAATTTATCAACGGCATCGTTGAATTTGATGGATGTCTATCGTGATATTGGGAGCTTCAAACAGAATATTCGACCAGAATCTCGAGAAGAAATCAAAGAGATTGCGTCGATTGTCGAAAATTTCGGTAAAATCGTTGAAATTAAACTAAAAACAGAATCGGCAGAGATAAGTAAACCGATGATTGATTCATTGAAGAATCTACAAGAGTCTATAAATCTGATTGAAGAGCAGTTCTTACCGAGTGAAAAAAGGGTTGCTGTAGTTGATTTGAAGAGATCTATGGCGGTTGTTGAAGCAATTCAAACAAATCTGAACGAAACTATGCTAACTCCAAACGAGCAAGAGACGGTACAGACGGCAAATCAAACTATAGAACAACTGAATAATTTTATGAAAATTCAAGAACCATCATCTGCATCGCTAGTGGAAAACGTTAAAGCACAAATTGAAAATCTAACGCTAGCTGTTGTTGCAATCCCTCAAGACTCTAAAATTAAAGAATCAATGGAACAATTAGAAGAGGTTGCAAAGAATGTGATCAATCTAGTTGAGAATATTCCATTGAAGAACAAACATATCGCCAATTTGATAGAGTCAATTAAAAAATTAGATGATAAGCTAAGAAATATGGGACAATTGGGGCAAAGACAGGAATCAATCGATAATATTCTTAAAAAATTACAAGTTGCCGTGGATTTTGCATACAAGATAACAATTGAAACTGAACAAGACTGCAAGATTATCGACTCATTGGCGATTTTATTGGAGAAACTCGGATCAAATACTGAGTCGGCCCTTAAAGACAATCTAGAGAATCGCAGTATAGAGCAAACTAATCAAATTTACGAAAATCTCAATTTGAAAAGTGGCGAATTACCGCCAAATTCCGATATGAAACGACTATGGGAGTGTATCAAAATTATTAAAGAAGAAATTGATAAAATTGCAAATGACAAGAAAGAGGTTCGTGTTTCTTTACATTTATTACAAGATAATCTACAAATTTTGCAAGAATCAGCTTCAACTTGTATTGCTCAAGATAAAATTCTTAAATTATTGACAACTGATATTCAGAGACCTGTTACGACACTCCAATTCGTAGCTGGAACTATTCTTGAAAGTAAAAAAGACAAATTAACGCAGGACGATTATCACGTTCTTGATCAACTTGTCGAAATTCTCGGGAATGTTAACGAAATTATTGAAAATCGCCAGTTGAACGTTTCAAAAGTTAACCAACAAAACGAAAATTTGAAAATAATATTAGCTAGTATCAATCAAGAGTCACAAATTAAAGATCTAATCGAATCACTACATGATATCTCCAAAATATTGGATAAAGTTGAAGAGAAGACTGTGGAGAAACAACAGGAAGCTCTGATGCGAAAAGCGGATGTTGTTAAAGCTTTCGATAAAAATTTGCAAAACTTTGAAAAGCACATCTTAAAGTTGATCCAAACAGAACCACCAAATCTTCAATTTTCGGTACTGAGAGAACTGTTAAAGCCTCTACAAGCTGTCCTTGATATAATCCAACAGATTGACACTGCAACAATAACTGAGGAAAATGTGGAACATTTCAACCACTTGTCTGAGTCTTTAGCGAAATTTACTGAAACTGAAAATTTGGAGCAATCCCTCGGAAGTCTACAAGAAACTATTTCACCACTGGTAGCACCGAGTGAAAGCCTGATGATTTCAAATGAATTACAAGATTTCAATCAAGCTGTAGACATTTCGAAAATTGTTCTTGAAGAACCGAAACATCCACCTGATTTACGTCCCTTGAGTATTTTAGAAAATTCAGTAAGAAATCTGTTGAAATTTACAGCAACTGTAAAACATCTACCGCGAAATAATTTACAAGTCTTGGGAATTTTAGTGGAGCCTCTTTATGAGTTACACAATAAGCTTAATAAAAGTCTAGATGCAAAAGTTCTGGACGAAGAAGTGCCAATAATAAACGGTGTGATTGATTCGTTAGAAGTTGTAATGAAAATTAGTGAAACAGCATTGGATCAAATCCAATTTGAAGATTTCAGTCAAGGTTTAGATGATCTTCAGAATCATCTAATTAGTGTTTGTAGAAAGATTGTCCTTAATGATCCTGATAGTGAAAAATCGTTGTTACAAAAACTGGCACCGTCATTGGAAAAAATGGCAAAAGCTATCATTAATGTTTATAATCAATACCAAAAACAATTGGCTCTTCAACGAGTACTAGACGATATCTCTAAAAATGCTAATAGTTTAATTGCAATTACTGCAAATAATCAATCATTAAGGTCTTTAAAAGTACCACTTGAAGAGTTGTGCGAAAGGATTGTGATTTCTGAGCATTGCAGCCTTGAGGATTTTGTACAAAACTGTACATCAAGCTTTGAAGAAATTGTAATTGCAACGAATCAAATCAATGCAGATTTGGAGCAATCGTCCAAAATAGGACCAATCAATTTTTCTCTAAATAGTCTCAACAATACGTGCAAGTATATTCTTGAAACTTCTCTAGACAAATTAAAAGTACAACAACTTATCGATTTAAGAGAATCACTAAAAATGATTTTAGATTGTTTAGAGATGAAATCAAAAATAACAATAGAATCCATCAAAACACCTTTGCAACAAATATCGTATTTTTTAAACGAATTGAAAGCGAAATCTGAACAATGTCCAAAGCCCAAACAAGCAATTATCAGCCTGATTGGTGAAGAGAACTTTGTTGAAAGAATCGAAGATAATTTACAAAAAATTGGACAACTTGATGATGAAAATGTGGAAAATATTAAACAACCACTTGAAAAATTGACAATCTTTCTGTCGACTTTCGCTGAAAATCTCAACATTGCTCAAGTATCTGATGTAGAAAAACAACAACTTCATGGTGTATTGTCTGATGTAAAAACAACAATTGAGCAAGAAGAAACAATGGTGAAATCTCCAGAAATTCTGTCACCTTTCGAGATATTTGCTCAAAAAATTGAAGACATTTTCAAAGTAGTTCAAGAAGATGAAAAAGAAGCTACAGAAACGCCAGTAATGCAAAGTTCAGAAGTTGTACAGGTAAAAGAGCTGGAAGAAATTGTTCAATCTGCAGCAGTTCCTTTGCAACAGATCGATCATCTTCTGCAAAAAGTAAACGAAAACATTGAAGAATGTCCTAAAGTAAGGCAGACGATTGTAAATGTCTTCAAAGATCTGCAAACAAATCTTGACGATCTTGGCAAAATGGACAAAGAATTTGTGGAAAACGCGCGAGAACCTTTAGAGAAATTCGTTTTGTTTTTGACGACCTTCGATGAAAATTTAAAAAATCCTAAAATCACCAAACAAGAGCAGCAACAGTTACAAGCAGTTTTGTCCGAATCAACAGCGCTAGTCCAAACATATCCAGAAGTTTCAGAATCATTTGGCAATGTGGTTGAAAAAGTTGAAGCATGCTTAAAATTAGTAGAAAATATACAATTAGAAACTGAGGAGACAACTTCAGTTGTTTCAGAAAAAGGAGTTGAACTTAAAGAGGAAGATACGTTTGAAAAAGCACCACGAGAAATTGACGTGCTTCTGAAGCAAATTTCGCACTTTTTTAAAGAATTGTCAGCAAAAATTGATGAAGCTCCTAGCATAAAAAAAGAAGTTTATCATATTTTTAATCGAGCACAATTTCTTGATGGTTTAGAAAAACTTGGACAAATAAATGAGAAACTTAAGAAACCTGTTGAAAAATTGATAATATTTTTATCAGATTTCGCTGAAAATTTACTTCATCCTGAAATATCTGATGAAGAAACACAACAGCTCCAAAA
>JAZBGW010001553.1:0-14938 GCA_037464815.1 Mylabris variabilis
TTACCTAAATATACAAATATGGTGGAAACTCGTTCTAACACTTCCTATGTACCCACCTTTTTACGTTCTCGAGAGAAACAGCCTGACTTACACGAACCGAAAAACGCGGTCACTTTTTTCTGAGACTGGTAGTACATGTACGTATACCTTTCAGACAACTTGTTATATTAGGGATAAATATAAGTCAACAAGCTAAATAATCTTCAAACATTTTGAAACATTCAGCGTTGAAACAGGCTAGCTACTGCCACTTACCCATGTTAACATCTGAATAGTCTTAAATAAATCATCAACAATTCAACAATTTTAATATTTGTATAAACTACAGTACGATAAGAAGGTGAATGAGAATAAAATTGTTGTGGAACATGAAAAGGCAAGATTCGACGACCGGTCTATAGAATATAAAATGTCGAAACAAGAACATTTCGCCTTTTTTTCCCTTCTTATATTGTAAATGTAGATAGTAGATAGTGATAAGGTCAGACAAGCAGTGAGCATTCGGGGAATATTTAACATTTCATCTAAAAGAAAAAGCGATAGATCTCGATCGATTGACAACAATATTCACCGATAGTGTTCGTCACAAATGTCACATAATTCTAATATTGAACGTCATTCGAGATTCTCAATTTGTGTCGATATTTTTTAGCCAGTTTATGTTGTATACACTACTTTAAAGAAGAGAATATACCGGGTGGTTCACGTAAATTCTTATAGAAAATCCTATTATTTGAGGATTCGAAGAGTACTTGAAGGTTTTGTAGGGTAGTCTCTGGAGAACATTTTGCCAAAATTAGAACTTCGTAGCTCATTTGGAAGCCGGCCAAAAGACGCTCGTTGCGAAAAAGTCGCGATTTTCGCCAGTCAGTTGGACACGTAAAACAACCAAGAATGACTAATTTAATGAAAGTGCAGTAGCCTCTATCAGCGGTTTACTACTTGATAGGGTCTGATTGTTTATTTTAATTTGATTTACGTAAAATAATAGTAATAAACAGTGAATTAGCATAAACAACCTTACTCTACTAATTGTAAGTGACAAAATGTCAACAGAACGGAAGGTTATTCGCGAGATTCGTTCACTTTCTTAACGATCGATCTTCACCGCGGTTTTTTTGTATTTCTTGTGACAAAACGGAAAAATAAATTTTACGATGATCTACGAGTCAACATCCAATGTCGTTTTATGTGTTCATCCGACTGGTGAAAATCGCGACTCTTTCCAAAACGAGCGTTTATTAACCAACTTTAAGGTGAGCTGCAAGGTTTTAATTTCCGTGGCACGTTCTCCAATGACCCTCCTTCCAAATCCTAGAAATATTTTTCGAATCGCCACATATGACTTGACATAAGCACTTAGTTTTACGTGGACCACTCGGTATATAGTTGAATAGATACGGGAAATCCTAGTTTGTTCTGTAAATTGTAGAGCAAATACACATTAATAATTGAGTTTGCTCTCTTGATGGAATACTGTGTTTCCATATATATTTTCCGATGTTTTTTCGTCCAATCAGTTACTGTATTACAACTGAGTTAACATGAAAATCACAAATGTAATTTTTAGTTTAAATGTCAACGGCCGACCAACCGGAAAAACTGTCATGTTTTCTTCGTTCTAATTAATTTACTAAGAACTAAATTAGATGAGAATTTTATTACTATTATTCTTATTATTATTAATAGTTAGTTTGTAAATTTTCCGCAAGCAAACAAGAACAGCAAAAGGTAATATTAATATAACTTGAAACTTTATATATTTATATACCGTAAGTAATAGGATACTTTTGCAGTTTAAATTCTATGTAAATTACGAATATTATACGAATTTTACGGTTGGTAAAATGTAAAATTCATAATTGAAATATCGAATTACAATAATAGTCTAAGTGTAGACGCACAAGGAGGAATCGGTCATGATCTTTAATGAAATGTATTCAAATAGGATCCATTGTATATATGTATGATATGTTTGTTGGGTGCGTGATTTTGCATAGCTGACGATGTAAAAGATTTTAAATATGCAACAGTCCAGGCTTCAAAACGATAAGGGATATTCCCATCTAATTCATTATTGATATATTCGAGATGATCTAACATGTACATACATATTTTAAGACAATTTCTCCTAATGGACTCGACATTAAATTGTTTGTTTTGTTGGATGCTTTTTTTGACGTGTATAATAAAAACGAGACTGTCGCTTTGAAAAGGAACGACAGAATAATTTCGTCGAAGATTTGGAAATGAGCTGTATTAGTGTCGTAAATTAGGAACGAATTTTTGAGCAAAATCTGGTGCAGCGACGTTACAACTCGAACTATATCAAAATTGAGCGGCACATGTAAAAGTGGCGTTCTTGCAGTGAATCCCCTTAGACGCTCATTATGTTAGACCTGAACATAGTCGAACAATCAGTATTAATATAGCCTCACGATGGCACAATGACAATTACAGCGGTAGATTGTTGTGTAATCCGTAAGCTTTCCATGTAGAGCATAAGCAAAATAAATTAAAAATTAATTGGAAAATGGCTCCGACCTCGGGTTAGCTGGCGTCACTGCTGTCTATCGACCTATCAGCGGAGTTACATAAAAGTCACATACATATGTCGATAGTCTCGTGAAAGTTTAAAGTGAACTCACGATTCCCCAGCTTAGTTATTAAGAACAAGAAACAATGCATATTAACTAAAATAATGTCAGTAATAACGACCAACTACGACAATGGCTGGCTACCAACGCGCGACAAACGCTCCGTATTTAAGGGCACAAACATAGAGGTGCCTATGCCCGTTTCTGAGTCATAAGAAATGAAAGTATGACAAATAAGAGTGCAATTTTACTTATCGCGTGCAGTTTTAATCACCTGAAGCTGCCCCTTTGCGCAAACTTTTAACAAGCTAGCCAACATTCTTCTATCCATCCAGATCCAGATCCTCCCACCCGAGCTGTGGTTCGTGCCCCACTATACCTCGGCCTTTAACGTCTTTTGTACGCTCGTCAACACGCCTTATTTGGGTTAGCTGTCTTCCCCCAGAAGTACCGTTCTTTTAATGAAGTCCAGGATACTGTTCAGTGGATTACTTTTTGTTTCATCCGGAGAGATGTATTCCCCTCCCAGATACCACGCTCTGAGATCCTTCAGGGCCTCACAGTAGCATAAGATATGAACGGAAGTTTCATCCTACCCTTCACAGGCCCTTCATGTTGGGTCTTTTGCAATCCTAATATTATTGAGATGTTTCCGCAGTGCACAGTGTCCAGTAAGCAGTCCTGTGATCTGCCCTAATTGTTTCCTATTAAGTTCTAGGATTTCTTTAGGTCTTCTACGGTTTGAAAAATCCAGGAATGTCGTTGACAGGACCATCGCAGATGATTCCTCCCAGTAGAGTTGTTTTTTTTTGTTCTAATTCTACCCTTATGGCCCTTTTGGCATAGGCGATCCCGCATGAGGGTCCAGGTCCAATTAGAGATGTTTTGGCGGAATTCTTTGCTAAGCAGTCCGCCTTCTCATTTCCTTCAAACCCTTGATGAGCTGGCACCCATTTCAAGTTTACCTTGTTGTGTTCAGCCAGCTTCTCAAGTGCTTCGAAGCATCCAGCACCAGTCTGGATTTTATTTCTACAGCTCTCAGTGACCGAAGCACTGCCTGTTTTGATGTGTATGCTTCTATTTTTATAGTTTCTCTACAACATGACCTGGACATAGGTCATTATTGCTATTATTTCCGCTTGGAATATGGAGCAACGGTTTCCCAGCGCAAAAGAAATTGCCTCCTCGTGCCTGGGCCCCACTACCCCTAGTCCTGTCTTCACGGTCGACTTAGAGTTCTTCTATACATGGTTGAACCTTTTAAATCCTCTATTTCATAAACGAACATTTACTGGTAACTAAGCTTAGGAGTGTAAAAGTGCTTTAGATTTTAGCGCGATTATCGTTGGCGTACGCCATGGACATCCTTAATCCTCAATTGTTCTTGCAATAACAAAATGTCGTTTTCGGAAAGTTTTATTAGCTCTAAAAATTTTTATTTAAACATTTCATTAATATCAATTGTTTCAATATGTTGTTTTATTCACATAATTAAATAATTACTCGAACCCCGTTGCGCTTGTTAGAAGTTACAATCACAACGAAAAAACACATAATTGCGTTGATATCGAATTGCAATTGTAGATCGCTTTTGTATAATATACCGGGTGATTCACCTAAAACCAAGAGTTCTCATGGCAACTCCCATTACTTGGCAAACGACTCTAAAAATATTTCAAGGATTTGTAGGGTGGTACCTGGAGATTATTTTAGCAAAATTAGAACCCCGTAGTTGCTCAAAACAAGCTCGTTTTGGACAAGGTCGTGATTTTCAAAAATGAGCTAAACACAAAAAAACTAAGAATGACTCGTAAGCCCTCTCAACAGTGATTTTTTAGTTTTTTTCAATTACATTCTAGGAAAAACTGAAAAACATTCCCACCTGTTCCGGAAAAAAAATGGGGAAAAACGAACAAAATCAATGTTGGGATTATCCTCGAGTCATTCTTAATCGTTTTGCGCGCTTATCTTGTTTTTGAAAATCACCAAATCATCACAAAAGAGTGTTTTTTGACAAAGTTCCATACAAGCTACGAGGTTGTAATTTTGCTAAAATAATCCCTAGATACTCTCCTAAAAAATCCTTCAAATATTTTTCGTTTTAGGAGAATCATCCGGTAGCTTGGAGCAGTGACGTCAGTGCTACCGTAGGAATTGTTTATAGTGGGTGGAAATAACAAGTGAAGAATGTTTGCGAAAGCTCATTTGATTTGTAAAAATTGTATTTCTCGTGTGTAAGCTCCCAAACAATTTTTCGACCGGTTCTTCATCTTTAAAATCGTGCAAAAATTCAGTGGATAAAATTTTTCAGTTTTTCTTATTTTTTTTTTTGGACAAGTACCTACCAAGCTAATCTGAAAATTTATTGAAAATTTGGAAAGCTCATTTCAATTTGCTAGCGACTGTATTATATTCATTGTAAACTAATTGCTGTAATTACGGGGGCGATATAAAAAGAGCATACTCCAAGATTTTTCTCTGTAATTCCGGATTTTCAACGATTTTCCAAAACAAAAATTACAACGTTATGCACTTTGAAATGCTATTTTTAATTATGTTTCGCATGTTTCTACGTCTTAAAAAGGAAGCGAGCTTAAACATTAGTCTTTTTCATAAAAAGTTGACCGCACCCTTGACAGCCAACATTCTTCTACATGGCTAAACTTTTCGAGTTTTCTTCTTAACAAACGAACATTTACTGATAACACTTTATGAATCGAGCGAAATTTACAAAAATCGATTACAGCAAAATCGTTGATTACAATCAAAATATAGGTTTCCGTCTTCTGATAATGTCAGAAAAGTTACACGGTAACACCAATTTAAAAAAATAATTTACTCTATTCATACAAGTTTAGCATAATTGGTGCTTTTGTATGAACGTCAGTACCACACGAAATATGGTAAATCTTGACGTGTGATCAAGAAATTTCAACGTAAAATTTTCTGATAAAAACCAGAAATTTAATCATACAACACTCTTTTCTGATCGATATCTTTATATGAAAGCTCCCATTTCAGTATCGTGAAAATTGAAGGTGGAGTAATTAAAAAAAAAAAATGAAAATGGAAGTGTTAAAAATGAAAAGAATTTATTACAACTAATTAAGGTAATAATTAAACCCATCAAGATCACGCTATAGATACTTGAAGCTTGACGGTATTTAATAAACATAGCAACTCCCAGTTTTCAATCAAATGAAATCAAGTTTCCCTTGATATTACACTGTCTTAATTAATTTTTTATGAGAATATTCTTCTATATGATATGATAATAATAACTCCAACAAAATACGCTAAGAGATTGAAAGTTTTATAATCTTATTCGGTTCTTGTTAAGGTACCTTAGTTGTTTGGCAAATCCTAAAGAAATCATGTGGAGACTTGTTAGGCTTTGAGAGGGTTGTTTAGTTGAAAAAATACCACCTTTATTGTCGATTTTCTAACGTAAAATTCGAGAGGTTTAGGCGTTATTTATTCGTTGTTCATTTTAAGGATATTTCTACAGTTTATTCTAATAAAATTTGAGCCGTATTCTCTTCTTAATTTCACTAAAATCGACTCTTAATTAGCAAGTTAGTTATTGGTTTTGGCGAAGAGACAGAAACTCCCGTTTACAATTTAGTGTAATATACCGGGTGTAATTAAATTGCCTATCAATACTCAAACTTCACAATCCTTTGGAATTGAAGGGTGGAAGGGAGCAAAAAATTAACTACAGTTGGCCAAAATTCGGGCCATTGCTTGACGATCACTAGATCAGTGGCGTAAAGTAAGCCCTCCACACCCCATGTAGTGCGGGGGGGGGATCAAAGGGATTCAACAAAGTTTAAACCACTTTTATTGAAATACAGGGAGTACAAAGTTATTTCATCTCGTAATCAGCCATGCTTTTGGCTTTCTTAGTTTGTAGTAAGCTATGAAGCATCGTAGCCAAAGGCATGGCCAACTGCGAGATGAAATACATGCTGTATTTAAGCTCAATAATGTTATAAATTACTTGGCTTGGTCTCTTAATGAATCATGTATAGTCAACTCACAACTTTAAGAGAGTAATAAAATTTTGCCAACAAGGAATGGCAATATTAAAACATGGTAGTTCAAAAAAATTTTGTTTATTTTAGCACTTGCAACTCTTTTAGGGGACTAGCTGCTTTACACCAGATGTTGAGCATTAATAGCCCTGGACAAAAGCTTCTATTACATTTTCTGATTGACAGAACAGTAAAGTTGTGATTATTTACGAAATTCAGTTGGTTTATTACTCTCCTAAAGTTGTGAGTTAACTATACATTCAAGTTCTAGGTAAGTCTCATTATTAGGTATCATATTAATACAGAGAGCGGCACTTATGTGCGGGAGGGTGGGCGTGAGATTTTCTGTTACGCCAATGCACTAGATAAATACTAACCTACTATTATGTTATTCGGAAGCTGATAAGAATGCAGGTGTCAGTATAACACATCTCGGATTTCTTTGGTATTAAACTGCATAAGTCTTACTTACTGACCTACGCACAACACATTCCATTTTACAAACTAATAATAACATTGCTTGACTCCAGTGGTTCTGAAAATGTTGACAAAATTTTCAACTTCTTTTTCTCGAAAGTAAAGACTGTGTAATAAATTCTGCTCCATTGAAGGAGCAATGCAAATCTAGTCTCCTAACAAATTTCTATAAAGCGCAACAACCTCAATCCTCCTACCTGCAGTCCGTCTGTTGCAGTAAAATCCTTTTCCCTACAAATAGTGATCGACTGAAGAAAAACAGCAGGCCATTTGAACTGTTATTGTGTCTGGTTTTAATACATTTTTGGGAATTTTCGATTGCGCCTCCTCATTCTTTAAAAGCAGATCGTTAGAGACAACAAAATGCTGGTTCTTCCGTGAAACATTAAGAAAACAACGAATATTTGGCAACATTACATTTTGGCTGTTGTCGGTCTTGCAAATTCGCCCTTTAAAAGGGGCTTCCTGATAAAGTGTGCAAGAAATACGGACGGTGAAATCTTTTACACCACCACAATTGACCATATTTTCTACTATTAAAGCCTATTATGCTGTGAAAAAAGGCCGTTTCTTTTTTTGATTGAAAGAGCAGTTGAAACACCTATTGTATACGGGCGGCCGAAATTCTAGGGGCACCCCTGTCCTTTAAGTGTATCATCTAAAACGGCTCAGTTTTTCGGATCCTATCCGTGGTCTGCAGATTGAATGACAATTTGATTACACCTTGTATAGTCTAATATAAAGCAACAAATTTTCAATAGATTAGTTTATGAATTATAGAATTGTATATGTATATGCTACTATTCGCATATTACAACTAATTTAAAAGCAATTACCAACTTATAATCTCACTAGAACATAATTAATCAACAGTTATTCAAAATTACAATAAACAGACCTATTATGTAACGGAAATTATTTTACCTATACAATGTACATAGGTACGTATAGTTATATACAAACAATTTTAATTAATTAAGGGAGTAAAAATACCACAGTGGTGATTCAATAGGCCATTTTACTAGCAAAAAAATAATTGGTAATGAGTCAAAATATCTATGTGTCTTATCCTTTTCGAAAATCACTATTATTATTTTTTCCGGACCAAAAGGATGATTTAACATACACATGTTAGGCTGGTATACTAGAAACATTAGGCAATGTATCTACATATCTCCTTTTTAGCGTCATTTCCTCCCGTGTCTTTGAAGAAAACCGAGCGAAGAGTTGCCCCACTGCCTAGCGCTCATTTATAATTAAGGTCAAATTTAGGTTAATTTACAACACTAAAAATACACCATTGGTGTAGTTATTGCATCTTTTTCATTGACATTAGGAAACACAATGTTTAAATCTACTCTTTCTCAAATATTCATTATTTTCCAAACTTTTCCATGAAAAAAATCAACATTCTGTTGCCCCTGACGAACCGCTTTGGAATTTATTACGAATAGACTTTTGTTTCTTGGCGGTAAAGTCTTTTAGTCAACATTTAAGATGGTCTGCTGTTTTTCTATAACCGGCCACTATTTGTAGGGGAAAAATATTTTACTCCCAAGACCAGATTATGCATGTAGAAGGATTGCTGTCGTTGCGCTTTATAGAAATTTGTTAGGAGACTAGATTTGCCTTCCTTCTTTTGTGGAGCAGATATCCGCTCTTTGTTTATAACTCCATTGATTAGGCGGAGAAATGTATCTACTATTTTTTATATTCCAGTATTTTATTGAAAAGTGTCTAATTTTCATTGATTTAATCACTTTTTTACCTATATACAGGCTGTTTCACGAAAATATTGTCAATTACAATGGATTCGCTATAATTCTTTCATTTATTAATGGGATAAAATGATTGTTATGAAAACTTGAATGAAACACCTAAGCTATCTAATGAATGGCTCTAAAAATCTAGGTCAGGCGATTTGATAGTTTACTGGTAATAACTTTAAAAAGCAATGGTCATTTTTCGAAGAACAACACAAGTTAAAAGAAAGGATAAACAAGATAGATAAAAAGATAGAATTGTATCTAACTGACAAAATGGGGTAGTCGTTCAAATTTTATTACATCTTTTTTTGCTTTTTAAATTTATTACCAATAAACTAGAAAATCCCCTAACCTAGATTTTTGAAGTAGTTCAATTACTTTTTCCAGTATTTATACATTTTTGTTATATTTCTTAATTATCGAAAGTAGCATTTTTTCATTCAATATTGAGTAATTTCCAAAAAATGACGTCAATTCCTCCTATTTCCAAGAATCGTAGAAGCAAGTTCTTGTAGAGATTGTTGTTATTGACCTTATTTACATGAATGACCCTGCATAAAAATTATGAATTACGGTAGAAAATGATACTTTTTCATGAAATGCCTATTAATTTTCTTATGATTCACTGAAGTTCAAATATTTTCATGAGAAATTAACAGATGAGTACAAAATACATTAGATAAGACAAAGATTAGTTTACCTACACCATTGAAACACAATACGTAAAAGCTAAATTAATATTTTATATAACTCTGTTCTATAAAAGAGGAAAACAATAAATACCAATTCTGATGACTATCTCATACTTGTATTTTATTACATTTTTTTTACTTCCTTTTATTTGTTCTATTTTTATTATTATTATTGTTATTGTTGATTTGTATTGTATGCTTGGCTATAAATCAATTTATATACTTCCTACAATTTTAATTTCTTCATGATAAGAGACGAAAACAAAAACACAAACGATCATAAATAACAATAAATGGCGTCAATGTATTGTAAACTTTATCACTAGTTTTAGTTCTTTATAATACTCAGGTAGTTGTAATTTGTTGAAAATCCTGAAAGCTTTCACCAGCATGATTATAAGGTGAGATTATTTTAATGAAGCAACAACTACACTATAACGAAGTCGCCGTGTGTTTGCTATATTTCTACACTTAACTTCCAATTAAAATATACTCGGACTTTAGCTTAAAAGCTCCAACAACACACTAATAACGGATTTAGTCATAATTTAGAATAAACAGCAGTAGAGGAGTTTATTGGTTTTTTTCTTATTCTCTTCAAAATATCTTTAACCAACACAACTCATATAGGGGTACATAATCGTAAGTTTAATTTCAAAAACAAATTAGCATAGAATTGAAGAAACAACTCGCAATCTTTGAAGCGAGTCATCTATCGCAAAACAAACGAAAGACAGTCGGTAAATGGGATACCGAAGGAGTGTTCCAGCATTAGAGTGCCAACTATATTTAACCTTTCTGTTCGCCGAAGCACAAGGTCCGTTATGCGCATGTTTGGCAATTCTCTAAATGACAGTTGTTGGTACGAAATGCTCAGAACCTGATCGCTCGGAAAGCAAAGAGCACAAGACACTATCGGATTCACTTTATCGAAACTGCTTCCACTTACAGGCACTTACCATATATAACTCACCTAAAGTTCTGTAACTCAGAATGAAAGTTTTTTTCAACTTCTTATGAGTTTCACTTAATCCAGTTAAAAGCCCTTTGGCGAGTTCTTGCTCGTTCTTTGTTAGGTAAAGAAGCGTTTTGTACTCTTGAAGAATGAGCAACTTCGACGTACCCGAACCTCTTTAAAGCTCCTCTTTCTTTTTCGCTACCTTCAACTCGCTGAAGTTTTGGCATATAAGTTACAATCCAATATCAGTTTCACAGATTAATCACACTCGCAGAATGCCTTTGACTTTAATATATTTAGAGCTTCCAGTAAAGACAATCGTGTGTCTAAATCTGTAGTAATAGCTTAGCTTACATTAAATTTAGCGATTTTCCTAAAGCCAAAGGTTTTTTCTAAGATTCTTTAACAACAAAAACAATTTGGACAATTCTAAGCACTTTACAGCTTCTCTTCCTTTTCCAGGCCTCTTTGCCTCTGAGTACCTCCAAGACATACCGTTACTTTATATATGTCGCCGAGGCTGTTTCAGTACTTTCAACACCGTGAAATTTTGGCATGTAAGCTTCTTACCCTTTACTAACAGTTTTAGATATTGAGCACACTCCTAGGTGGTTTTTGACTTGAAACTCGAAACATTTAGAGCTTTCAGTAAAGACATTTTAGCGTCCAAATCTGCTGTAAGAGCTTAGCTAGCATTATATTTGGCGACTTTAATGAGACTAAAGATGCTTTTTAGTAGTCTTATACAATAACCAATTTGAACAGTTCTAAGCATTTTAAAGCTCAACTTTCTTTTTCAGATCTTTTCTCCCTTGTGTGTCTTCAAGAAGAGCCATTACTTCTTGAAAGTCTCCAGGGTTGTTTCGCTAATTTAAACACCCTGAAATTTTGATATGTACACCTGTTGCCCTTTATTAGCAGTTTCAGCAATTGATTATACTCCCAGATGGTTTTGACTCAAAGCTTAAAGCATTTAAAGCTTATAAAGGCACTCTGGCGTCCAAATCCCTTGTAAGAGTTAAGCTTGTGTAATATTTAGCAACTTTTTTGAACAATGAACAATTTGAATAATTCTCAACATTTTAAAGCTCTTTTTTTTCCAGATCTCCTCCCAACTATGGATCTCCTTATAAGTTGCTGGCTGTTTCGCTACCTTCAACACTCTGAAGTAATAACATGTAAGTTTGTTAACCTTTACTAGCAGTTTCGGAGATTAATCGCACTCTCAGAACGTTTTTGATTTAAAGCTTAAGACATTTAAAGCTCCCAGTAAAGACTCTTTCGCCGCCAAATAGTAATATCTTAACTTACATTACATTTGAGGAGTTTCCTAAAGCTAAAGGTGCTTACTTTTTGTGTCAATTTAGATATTTCTATGCAATCATCAAAAAATATTTATGAAAGTAGTAGCGAAGTTATAAAAAGATACGTCTTAATCGTTTTCAATAATTGCTTAGATTGTAAAGTGAACACAAAGGGTCGTATTCACTATTTTTTAGAGACGATCTCTAAGGACAAGGATTATTTTTTTTATCTTTGCTAGACATTATCTTCTTCGCTTATCTTATTTGATTTGTATACAAGAAAGGGATAGTGACCAACATTACGTCTCTGAGATGAGTGAAATAGATAGTTGCGCAGTAAGTTGCGCGATGGTTGTTTTATACTTGTCTCTCTTTACTCACAATCAGTAGATATACTAAAATTGTAGAGAGTGAGATAGATAGTTCTCTTCAAATAGATAATGCTTATGTCTCGCTTGAGGATAATCGCCAATTACTGAAAAATCTGTGAATATGACTCAAACTTGTGAGATACAATTTATAACCTGTCTGTATAGTTTACATGTATTTAAAATATGTCTGTGTAAATATGGAAAACTATTCAACTGTTCGGTATAGTTATTAAAAGTTAAATAACAGTTAACAATAATATTCACATGAAAGATTATGGAAATTTCCTCGAACATTTTACATATTTTTTCCTCCATCCTATTCTTGTTTGTTTTCTTTGTCTTATTATTATTATTATTATTTGTTCTGTTGTTGCTGTTGTTGTTTGAGTTAAAAATTACAGTGTAATTACAAATGGAAATGAAAGTTTCCTCTTATAAACTTTCAAATTAAAGTTTAGTATCGGTTGTTGTACAAAACTCCATAATAACCACATCTTAATTGTCTTTAATTGAATAAAACAATTAACAATGCATCATCCTAGATGCAACTTTGGACGTTGGTTAATCAACTCAAACAAGCATTGTTGCTATTAAAAGTTAATGTTTACTATTAAACGGACAATATCGTTAGAACTGCCTTTGTTTCACTACATTTTCAACTTGATTGAGCCGGATAAATTTAGATAGCGGAAGATTTATTTTGTAGTTTAAGAAAATTTTTGTAATACAATGATAATGATAACGATGATGATGATGATGATGATGATGATAAAGGCAAGAGGAAAAAGTTTGCTAATTGAAGCAGCAGTAAGAAATTTGTGCAAGTTTTCTTA
Organism: Mylabris variabilis; assembly: GCA_037464815.1. NCBI lineage: Eukaryota > Metazoa > Arthropoda > Insecta > Coleoptera > Meloidae > Mylabris > Mylabris variabilis. The sequence goes on from JAZBGW010001553.1 coordinate 13,033, forward strand.
AATTCTACGTTTTCTTTTACAGAATTGTGTCAGTTGTTGGGTGGGAAAAACTGGAAATTTATTGTTGTTAGCACAAAGTGAAATTAGTAACGAGACGTATAAATTATTGTCGTTTCATTCTCCTTTTTTTTCCTTATTTTTATACGAGTATATTTGCAACTTTTTAAATGCTCCACATAAAAGTTAATTTCGGATTAAATTAAACTTTTTTCTTGCAAAATAAGACGAAATGTTTCAGTTATCAAATGCAAACGTAATTATATGCACACCCCCTATTAAGATAAGCAGTGTTTTTTTATTTTTCATTTCCTCTTGTATCTTACAATTAGACGTTTAAGAATAAAGTCTTTATATGGCAATGTTTGAGTAGGAAATTAAACAATTAGTAACTAATTAGATCGGATGCTTAAGTGTAGTGCATTCATTGAAATTCTATTGCAAGATGAAATTACAACTTTAAATGACTTTAACAAGTTTCAATAGATGAAAATTGCTACGTTTTTCCACTGTTAAATTCTATCACAACTTTGTTTCTTTGCAAAGTTTTATTATTATTATTATTATTAGTAGTAGTAGTAGTAGTACCCCATTTTTGCAGTACTGAACCCGCTTCTGGTAATGGTTATAGAATACTGAAGACGGACTAGTTTTCGGTTTTGGTATTCATCCCTCATCAGTAGCTTTGATTTTGTATTTAGAATTTGATCAGCCCGGACTAAGTTTCGAAAACTTTTGAATTCTTCAAAGTTTGACTTTGATTTAGCAGAAACTACCGTATTTTTGAAAATTCTATATCAATTGAATGAAACAAACTATATTTTTTGTCTTTTTTTTGAAAAAAAAATCCATCTACAACACTGAAGTTGAAACTACACTGGTAAAAATTTTAAAAAAGTTGATAAGAAAATATAAACTAGAGATGCTACGATTTTCAAAATTTTAATTAGAAACAATAGTGTTGACAACTTTTCCAAATAAAAAAAAATTGTTATTAAAATCTCAAAATATTAGATCAAAAGTGCTAATTTTTTAAAATTTTATGGTATATTAGGGTCAGATAAGGTAGTGAGACCTCTTCGAAATTCCTCATTGATATTCTAGCCAAAAAGTGCTAAATTTCTCGAAATATTATACTGAGATCAGATAAAAGTGGCACATTGTTCAAAATTTTGTACGAGAATCTTGAAAAAACAGATAGACATTCGGAAGAAGTAAAATTTTGCCAACCTTTCTAATACAAAACTCTAAAAAAATTCGCATTTATAACCAAAAACTTTAGAAATTCAAAAATTTCTCATTTATTTCGAAAATTTCATCCAGTTTTATTTTAATTTTAATACAAGATCCCAAGTAAAATTTTTGCTAAACTACAATTGTAATATCCTACGCTTTCAAATATTCTCAAACATTTTTGATGGTGTCTTTTAATAATTGAATCTCCATTTTGTTAAGAAATCATTTTTGAAAAATAATAATTTGTGTCTTCAAATTCTTATGATAATTATTGCACTCCAAGATTTTTTCATCGATAATAGAGTACTAATCACTCTCCATAGTTGAGTAGAGTAGATATTGATCAGTGTTTCTCAAACTTTTCGATTCTAAGCCTCTTAGAGACAGGTAATCCATGCAATAAAGACAAAGAATTTGTATTTGTTGTGTCGTAAAATATGTTAAGAAGCACTGTTCTAACCTTCGAGAGTGAAGAGCCAAATTGTTAAAACAAACAAGAAACGAAAGGATCAAGGGCCATATATACGGTGTAATCAAAATCATGGACAATCTTTAAAATTCACTATCCCTATGTGGAATAGAGTACGATAAACATATTTTAGAGGCTCAGAGAGAAAAAATTGACTAAAATGGGCCAAATCTTGAGCTACTGCTTGATGGTCGCTGGTTAAGT
>JAZBGW010001554.1:2244-14936 GCA_037464815.1 Mylabris variabilis
ATCATCGATTTTCAATAATTATCAATTGATTTAGATTGCAAATTGAAAGAGCTTTCCAAATATTTAAGAATTCTCTCGATGTTTGTTAGTTTTTCGATAACTGAAGAAAATTTAAAAAAAAATTCCAAACGTGATGCCATGCATAATTTTCCAAATCTACGAAAAAACAGGGTCCAAGAATTTTATCATATTTTTTCAACATGGAAAGTTTAGAGCATGCAGCTTGAAATGCTCTATCCAACGCACGTCAATTTTTGACATTATCTTAAAAAGCAAGCGAGTAATCGCTCTTTGAAAATTGGCTATTTTCGCACGCCGAATTGACATAAAGGTCCGGAATCCCCTTAACTTTTCTTTGTTTAATCTCCTCCATTAACATTCATCTACAATTCACAGTAAATGTATTTTATTCATTTTTAGTACACTCAACACTGATGTTGTACTCGAATATGCTCGATACCTTCTAAATTCCGGTATCAAAGGTGTTTTAGGTGACTCATCTATCATTTTAAATTAAACACAATCTAATTAAAAACTGACAATTACAGTCAATGGAACAAGTGGTGAAGGTATGTCGATGAATGTAGCCGAACGTAAACAAATAACTGAAGCATGGAGTCAAGCTGTTAAAACAACGAAACAACATTTAATGGTACAAATTGGAGGAGCTCCATTACCTGATGTTTTAGAATTAGTAATATTTTTTTACTAATAACAACAAAACGATTAATTTTGTTGATTTATTTTAGGCAAAGCATGCTGAAAATTTGAAAGTAGATTCGCTGTTATGCCTCCCTGAATTGTATTTCAAGCCGAATACCGCTAAAGATTTGATACGTTATTTGAAACGAGTCGGAGAAGCCGCACCGAATACACCGCTCTTATATTATCATTTCCCAAATTCTACAAATGTTAACAGTAATATTTATTTAGGAATCATATATTCATATAATTGTTGATTAATTTGCAGTACATATGGGGCAATTTTTGAATGAAATCAACCAACAATTACCGACATTCTGTGGCATCAAATTCACTTCAAATAATCTTGACGAAGGTGTGGCTGCTATTACAGCCGATAATAATCGGTTTTCAGTCTTTCTAGGTGCTGATACTCTAATGGCCGGAGCTTATACACTTGGTTTCAATTCATCTATTGCTACAACACTCAATATTTATCCACAATTGGGTATTAAAATTTTAGAAAGTATACAACAATCAAAAACCGAACAGGCACGTAATTATCAGAGTAAGCTAACAAAAATTTGTGAAATAATCACAAAACACGGTAGTTGGGTGTCAACAATGAAAACGGCAATGAATTTGTTTACACCGATTAATGTTGGACGTGTACGTGAACCATTAATCAATCTAACAGATGAACAAATCCGTGAAATGGAGAAATCTATCAAAACACTACAAATTTAATAATATTATATTTATTCTTGTTTCAATATTCAGTCTTGGTGTGGTGAATAAAATTTCGATGGCAATGTTGGTGATATTGTATTACTACCAAATCTTGGACTAAATAGTTTACTTTCGGAATGATAACGCATCTCAATAACTTTATCATAAAATCTAGATAATTTAACAGCATTCGATGTACCAGCTGCTAAATACCGGTTTTGTCTACAATCTAATAGAATTTCATCAACACCAAATTGACTGGCAAACTGTCGACCCATCAATTTCTTCTCATCAACTTGGTCTAATTTTGTGCCAATCACCAAGATGGGCATCTGTGTTGATCCTAAGAAATTCTCAGAATCATATTCAGAATCAATAAGTAATGCCGATGATGATGATGATGTTACTGATGTTAATGTTGAATTTACCGTATCACGATTTAATAATTCCTGCAGCCATTTATGTAAATTTTGTTCACTTTTACGATTCGTTAAATCATGCACTAATATCACACCATGGCATGGATTATAAAACACATGTCGTGTATTACGATGATTATTACTACCGCCTACGTCCCAAAATTCAATAAAATAGGTTTTTTGATCTTTCGTACCCTCTTTGTATTCGTGTAATTTCACTTCAACTGAACAGCCAATTGTCCAATTTGGCGATCGGATTGGTTCATTATGGGCGGCTAAATGTACAAATGATGTTTTACCAACGCCAGAATCACCAAGTACCATCAGACGAACACGATCTATAGCAGTCATTTTCCACAATTTTTCGGAAAATCTGCGGAAAACTTTTTGATGGAATTGTAGGTTATGTTTACAATTGACAATTTTGACAGATGTCAAAACATGAAGCTTTACTACAGCGCCACCTAACGAACAAAGGCGCGTAATTTGAAAAATAAAACATGAATTTTAAAAAATTTATATTAAAAAAAATTAAACATACAACATAAGTTAAAATAAATAAGTCCAGCACCAATATTACATCACTTAGTACAAAATTAAAATAAATAGTCTTATAAGATTGTGCAAATATAAATAAATTTAAAAAATGAATAAATACTTTGAGAATTATTAACAATAATAACTTACTGTTTAAATGCTTTGGTTTAGTAATTATTAGTGAAATACCACAGATTAATACTGAAATTGTCGAGTAATAAAAAACCAGTAACAATATCATTTATTTGTTATTTGCTTGAAGATTAGCATTAGCTTGTTGTTGAACATTCTCTGATAATTCCATGCCACGTGTTTCAAATGGTAAAATTAAACAAGCAATTGCCGCCAATATTGCTGCAACTGTATAGATAGTTGTTGCGAAAGAAATTGATGTTTTTAATAACACCTAAAATAATAAATTTTACCAAATGTACGAATTTATAATAAAATTGAATACTTGTGCAACATAAGGTGTAACCATTGCACCAAGTCGTGCCATTGCACTACAAGAACCAACACCAACAGCCCGCAAAGATGTCGGATACACTTCCGGTGTATAAACGTAGGCTGCTTGGAAGACACCAGCGATGATACCACGAGCCAAGAAGAGCATTACAGTTAAAAAGGCTCGCCTATCATTGAAAATTTCCGGTTATTATTGGGAAAATAGATGGAAAAATTGGTATACTTCTCTGAACATACGGCCAAGAAACAACAACATATTGCATAGATAACAAATTGTACAGCCATTGTTTTCTTGCGTCCAAATCGTTCAATTGTAAAGATTGTAATGAAAATGCCTGGGAATTCAGCTAATGTCGTCCATAATAAATCCATATAATCTGTTGTTTTCAATTGGTGGCAATCAGCAGCACATGTATCTAAAGTTTGTACTGGTACCGGTTTATCAGAGCATGCGATACTTGATGTTTCAAATAGTTCCGTTGTCATTAGAACTAGACCATAATAACAGAAAGCGCATGCCATCCAAATAAACCATAAAAGTAATGATGTTCGCCGTAATGATGGTACTAATAGATCACGGAACCGTCCACGATGTGGTGATTGTGTTATAGCATCATCAACAACTAAACGTCCCAATAACATTGGTTTACCGTTATCCTTAGCGATTTTCTCCAATGTTTCCAATGCTTTATCAATCTGTCCACTGGCACCATGAAATCGCGCCGACTCTGGCAACCACTACAATCAACAACAATAAATCTAATAAAATTTCGATTAATATTTAATCGTACTCACAGGACAAACTAAAGCAAAAGCTAGTAATGGGCCGGTGGATAATGCTAATAACCATTGCCAACCTAAGGTTGGCATAACAACTAATGCGAGAGCAACCTCAAAGCATGCACCTAATGCCCAAAAACACTAAAATTCTTTGAATTGTACACAAAAACAAACAAACAAAACTACAAAAACACTTACATCAAGCAATACAACACACTTTGCTCTTTGTTTTGTTGGTAAAAACTCAGCATAAAGTGTTACACTAGAAAATATTAAAAAGGGAAAAACGAACACAACAATCTAACAAACATTTAAACCAACTATTCGATACTCACGATTGTGGTGTACAACCAATAGCAAAACCGACTAAGCCTCTTAATAATAAAATCCACATAAAGCTCGGTGCAATAGCACTGAGAAGACCATAATAAAACAATAAAACTGAACACAATGTTAAAGCCTGTAATGTATAAAATCACTTTGATTTTGAACTAGAAGAATTTAAATAATTACATATTTGCGACCATAACGATCACTCAAATTTCCCCAGAAAGTCGACGATAGCATCATTCCTAAGAAGACAACAGTTGTCGTCAATGCTTGCTGATATCTAGAAATATGCCAATCACAATGCAATGCCGGTGATAGAATTGATAAAATCGTCATCTCCATACTGTCTGCCATCCAACATAAACCTGTCCATAGCGACAATTTAACTTGAAACCAACCGAAACCTAAAGCATTCACAGCTTGTGTTACAGTGAATGTATCTATCCAAAAAAAAAGAAAACGAGTGAAAGCTACGTTTAATTGAAAGAAATAAAAAACTATACCATCTGGCACCACAGAAACTGAAGCCATTTCTATGTCTTGAGGTAGTGACGAATCAGGATTAACAATTTCATTTTTGGCAGTAGATGATGTACCATTTGTTGCACCATCAATGTCTTGGTAACCTTTTGTACGTTTAAATACCATATTTTTGGCTTAATTTACGTATTCTTAAATAGTATACGTGGAGTCAACATAACCTAAAAAAATTGATCACATTACAATCACTTTCAGTACATTATTGAACGTTGGGATACCTTTTTATTAAATCTGAGGTAGTTTTATTTTATTTTCAACACTAGAAAAGTATTTAGAAGGAATTTATTAAATTTCAATACAATAAGTTTTGCCTTACGAAAGTTACTCGAACCTCGAGCATTCGACCATTGTTTGCGATAAACTCGGAAAACAGTACTGATAACATTATCAAAAAAAACTGTAGAAAAAAAATTGATTTAATAAAATAGATAATGATAGGTATTAAAAAAATAAGAATTTAAAGTTTCAAAATACTAAAAATAAGAAAAAACATCGTTACAATTTTACATTTTCTAGTTGTGGTGAATGAAGTATAATTTATTTGTGTTCGAGGTTAATGTATGAGAAGTTAAGGAGTAACACACTAACTGGTGCATACCGTGGTATAATTCGAAACGCACTGTTGTCAAGTTTACACAATTCTGTGATCTTTGAATTTGTTTAAACAGGTGATTCAAAATTCACTTAACTATTGTAAATAGCATCATAATTTTGCTTGTTACTAAATTGAGTAGCTATAACAAAAATCTGTCAATTGTCTACTTGACATTTAATGTGTTACCTAACTTTTGTTGACAGTTAAAGCGCTATATACGAAAATTATCTCGACTTATTTTTGGTAGAAACGATAAGATTACAAGTATGTCTAAAAAGCTTTTTTTAGTTTCAGATAAGAGCACAACGAAAGAAGAATTACATATTATTTTTTTTTTTTGACTTGTCTGTTAATTCAGTCCAATTTTGATCGTAATAGTGCTAACATCGGTGTTTAAAATGTATAAATAAATTCAAGTGGTTCTTAAATATAGTGAAGTGATAACAATAAATAAATAAATAATAATTAATCCAGTACTTTTAAAATGTAGTGATGTGTTGGTCAACCTTTTATGGATGAAGCAGATCGTCACTCCCTTGGAGTTTGGCAGTAGAAGGTTCACCAAAAGGGTAAGTCGAAATATCCAAACTACCTACGAATCCTTGAAATATTTTTCGATTCGCTTGCCAAGCAATGGGAGTTGCCATAGGAACTTTACGTTTTAGGTGACTCACCCGGCAAAAAGTTTAGCATGTAAATAAAAAAAGAAATGAGTTAATTCTTATTCGACTTCAGCTAATTATTAAATTATTATTGTGCATTCAAGTATTTCACATTCTATAGTTAGTTTATATTTTAAGTAATTTTTGTAAGTATTTTTAACATTTCTTACGAGTCAGTCTTAGTCATTTTACTTGTGTAATTGGTTGGTGAAAATCGCGACTTTGCCCAAAAAACCCTGCTTCGTTGGCTAACTTTCAAATGAGCTACGATGTTCTGATTTTGCTAAAATGATCTATAGCGACTACCCTATAAATCCTTGAAATATTTTTCGAATCGTTCGACAAATAATGGGAATTGCCAGCACCAATGGTGTTCGTGAAACAATACCAACTTGAAAAAAACTTAAAATTGCTCACGCGGTTATTTTAACGTTATAGAATTTTATTCATCCAATATCACTAATAAAAAAATTGAAATGATTACAAAATGTGTAGCTTATTTAAGAAGCATTTTACGAAAATCTTCATTACTTTTAGGTTGTTTTTTTGCGTTTTCATCAGCATTACCATTTGCTGTCGATTTATCCGATTTAATTTGTAGCGATCTTGGAATTAATGGTACTTGTAATCGACTTTTTGAATGTCTTTCCGTTGTTGTTGTTGCCACAGTGTTAGATGAAGTTGGATTTAATTTCGCTTGACTTTTAGGCGGTGGTGCACTGACAGCTACCGTAATTGTATGCTCATCAATCTTCATTTGATCGGTCATCTCTATAGCTTTTTTAGCACTAGCTTCATCAGGAAATTCAACGTATGCTAAACCTTTTGATTGTCCACTCTTTTGTAAGACTAAACGCACATCTGTACAACCGTACGGTTTAAAGATTTCTTCAATATCTTCTTTAGTTTTATTTAATGGTAAACCGCGTACAAATAATTTATTGTTTTCCGGTTCTAATGAATATTTAAAGGATTGTTTACGTTCATTCTTATCAGGTTTACATCTTGATATGAATATTGGACGACCGTCTAATAATTCACGATCACGAGCTAATGCCGACATTACTTCTTCTTCAATTGAAAACTGTACATATCCATAACAACGAGATTTACCTTGTCGATCAACAACTAACTCAATATTTATTGCATTCGGAAAGAACTTCTTCAAACGTTTCTCATTTATACTTGGATATAAATTACTGATAAAAACAGTTTTTGTTGGATCTTTTACAACTTTTTGTTTCGTTAGTTTCTCAAATTTTGGTTTTTTGATGTCATCTTTATTATCATCAACAATTTTACGTTTTATTCCTTTATTCTCTTCAATTGATACTTGTTGAATTTGTTGGGTATTTTGGAAATTTTTCGAAAATTCCCGACATTTCTCCATACATTTTAACATATCATCTAACGTACCATATTCACGTTCAAACATTAACCATTTTTCAATAAGAAATTGTTGCCAATCTGTACAATTATTTAATGCACGCTGAAATAGATTTCTACATTGGTTCTTATCACCGTAATGTTCTTCAATATTGATAAATTCCAACCATACGTTAGTTAATGATCTATTTTGTGGATTTTTTAATAAATTCTTCCATAATTTCCGTACAGTTACCATATCACCATTCTTGGCTAAAATCTTTATATACCATTGGATAATTTTTAAATTTGCATCGTCTCTATAACCGATCTGTTCAATAGCTTGTTCGAATAGTTTATACAATTTATCTTTATCATCACTAGTACGTTTAATATATTCCAAATATGATAACCACAAATCCATACCTTGATTTTTACCCATGTTACTCATACCTAATTCGAAACATTTCAAAATTTCATCAGAATCAATTTTTAGATATTCCAAAACTTTCAATCGCATTATCCATAAATCTTCCGACCATGGACAATTTCTTAAAGCACGCTGACTAATTTTATCAGCTTTATTATCAAATTTCAATGCAAAACAACAATAATCAATCCATATATAAGGATTTAAACATAAATTTGCTACCGCTCGTTCATATAAACAGAATACCGTTGAAGGATCTTGAACATGTTTAATGTAATCTTTATAAATTTCATATAATTCTTGTTCATCGTTCGTTTTTAATAATTTATCTTCATACGGTTTATAAATTTCCAATAATTTTAACGCATTCTGATAGCCCCATTCAATCGGCTTTGGATCGATTTTGTTACGATCGCTTTCTGATAAGTTCTCCAACCATATCTGCCATTCTTTATACGTATTTTCCATACCGATCAACGGTACTGATAATTGCCGACGAAATATTTCAATTAAACATTTTAACTGTTCTTGAAATTCATCACTATCAGTTTTCAATAATGACAAATGGGCTAATTCAAATTCACGTAATGTATCCCATAATAAACTACCTTCATTTGTATGCAAACCGGCTGCTGTTAAAGCTTTCTCAAAGATCTCACGTGTTGTTTTTATATCACATGCACCGATTGAATATTGTGCATATTCCTGCCATAATTCCACAGCTGAAAGAATGTAAAATATTATACAATTAGATCTAAAGTGAGAGATGGAAGGAAAACGTAGCGCGTAGATTGATGCATTCTGTTAAATTGATGGAATATATCGTACATCAAACTATGAGTTACGTTCTTCTTTCCGTGCCTATTTTTATTTGATGTTTATGATTTACATAAATAATCATCGACGGCTTTTTCAAATAAATTCAACACATTTTTAATTTCATTATCGCTAGTTGCTAGTTTCTTCTCAACACTGATCCAATCTAACCATAATTTCGGTGTTAATGGGAAATATTCATGGAAACGTTCATATGCTAAACGTAATGATTTCAAATCGCCTAATTGTCGATATAAATTAACAATTTCAATATGTACATCGTATAAATATTTATTATCGGAGATTTGCCGTTCGAGTTGTTCGACACGCTCTAGAAGACGCTAAAATAAAACGAATTTATTTCATAATTAATAAGTGAAATAAGAACATAAATACCTGTTCTTCTTCTTCATCTTCAGAACTGGAATCATTTGAATTGGATGATAAACGATCTGTTTCCATCGTTTCCATTTGTTTTATCTTGATATTTCTCTACAAAATACGTAAATTGTTTACATATAACGTTATTTGACGTGTTAAGGAGTTAAGGTTATGTTTGTGCTAATTTTTCATACAAATTACAAATATTAGATGGCGGCACAATAAAGTTGTATTCACATTGTTGCCAAATTGACCAGTGCCTATCCCGAGAATCTTTAAAGAAGAATTAAGAGCTTAGCGAGCAAAAGATAATGAACGAAGTAAAGTAGTGCAAGAGAAAATTTTAAATTCCAAAATGTTTTTAAGAATACATACATGTAGAAGCAAGTTAGATAAATCCTTATAACTTATCTTAGTAAATTTACTAAATTTAGATATTCGATGTAGTAGCGACAACATTGGATGACGGTAGATTCCTGAATCATTATGTAAAGCTAATTGTAGCTCTTTTCACTTCTGTCTTTCCACGAGTTTATCTAAATAATAGATAATTGAATGGCTTGAAAATTTGATAACTTATGTGTAGGTTTTAATTATTGTTTTCAATTTTCAAGATAATTGTAATTCTGGAGTGGAATGCGGTTTACGGGGCTATAATTAGTGAATATTGGCCTTCCTAACCTCTGTGCGCAGGGCCGGATTCGCTCGTGGCCGATTATTTAACAAAAATTTAGGTTAAAGAAATTTCAATGGTTTTTGGGGGGAGAAGAAAAAATCTGAATAGTCACAATAATCGTCGTTGTAGTAGTAGGATATAAATTTATAATTGGAATGTTGATTAGAGGTGGTAAAAGAAAAACCAAAGACACACTCATCTGCGAGTCAGATCACATTTGATCATCATCTAGAAGCAGTCGGTGTGTGTCCCCGGACCGAAAATAAATATTACAGTACAGTGATTTCTCGTGATTTACATAAGTTTTATATTAGAATCTCATCATTGTAATCATAATGGGTTCTTGGCCGAAAGATGTTGGTATTTTAGCAATTGAAATAATTTTCCCATCACGATATGTTGATCAAACTGAATTAGAAACGTACGATGCACAAACTGATAAAGATGTAACACCTGGTAAATATACGAAAGGTCTTGGACAGGAGAAGATGGGTTTTTGTACGGACCGTGAAGATATCAATTCGTTGTGTTTAACAGTTGTACATAATTTAATTGAACGTAACAATTTGAAATATTCAGATATTGGACGTCTCGAAGTTGGTACAGAAACGATTATTGATAAATCGAAAAGTGTTAAAACTGTTTTGATGCAATTATTTGAACCGCACGGTGTCACCGATTTGGAGGGTATTGATACGACCAATGCCTGTTACGGTGGTACAGCTGCCTTATTCAATGCTATCTCATGGGTGGAATCATCAGCATGGAATGGACGGTAAATACAATAAATCAATTAAAAATTCTTATATTATTAAAATAATAATTATTAATAGATACGCTTTGGTTGTGGCCGGCGATATTGCCGTTTATGCTTCTGGTAAGGCCCGTCCGACCGGTGGTGCTGGTGCTGTTGCAATGCTCATTGGTCCGGATGCTCCTTTAGTTTTTGAACGTGGTGTACGTAGTACATATATGAAACATGCTTATGATTTCTATAAGCCCGATCTAACATCTGAATATCCAACCGTTGATGGTGTATTATCAATCAAATGTTATGTAGAAGCGTTAGATAAGTGTTATCAAGAATATTGTAAAAATGCAACGAAAAAGACGGAATCATCATCAATAATCAATTTGAATCATTTCGATTCGGTATTATTCCATTCACCATTTTGTAAATTAGTACAGAAATCTTTAGCACGTCTCGTATTAAATGATTATTTCAATTTATCAGAAGAGGATCGTGAGAAATATTTTTCAATATTGAATGTACCAGAAGGTATGACGTTAGAGAGTAGTCTAAAAGATAAAGATTTCGAAAGACATATGATGGCATTCTCGAAAACCATATTTTTAGTTAAAACAAATCCATCATTATTGATATCTAGTCAAGTTGGTAATATGTATACACCATCGTTATATGGTGGTCTAGTATCATTTTTAATTAGTAAAGATGTTAAACAATTAGCCGGTAATCGTATCGGTTTATTTTCATACGGTTCAGGTCTGGCAGCATCATTTTATTCAATTAAAATTAGTGATGATCACGATGAAGATTCGAAATTATTTAAATTGGTTGATAATTTAAAATATGTAAATACGCTATTGAAACAACGACAAAAAGTTTCACCCGAAGATTTCGTTAAAACGTTAGAATTACGCGAGAAAGTCTGCCATAAAGCACCATATGAACCGACTAGTGATACCGAACATTTCTTCCCTGGCACCTATTATTTGACGAAAATTGATGAGAAATATCGACGATTCTATGAGAGAATACCGGTCGCCACTAATGGACATGCATAAATTATTATCAAAAATAACTGAGCACGAATCATTGGGGGCGTACTTTTTGTCAAATTATCATTAAATTACAGGGAGCATGTTCTATTCTATACAATAATTTTTACACGGTAATTGTATTTGTTTCTCAAAGAAAAGTGCCTATTTAGGTATAGAATTAATAAACATGTTAAAAATCAGGTTGTTTAAATAGTGAAATTTTTATTTTATTTTAGTGAAAGTTTGGTTTGTTTCTTCTTTTTTTTTAAATAATTTTCGGGGAAATTGCGGCAATCATTCTAAACGGAAAGGCTTTACAAATTCTATATATTTATTGAGCAAATTTTATTTATTAATATTGTTTTATTACGTTTTAGAAGATTGTTTTTTAAATGATTATTGTTTTTGAAAATGTATTGTTGCCTTCATTTTAATTAAAATAAATTACTATATGACACGTTGCTTTTGTTTAAAAAAAATCTTATCTTCTACCCTTTAGAATTATGCTAATTTGTTCCGTAATTACCATAGTAACAAAGATTTTTTTTTGATTATTATTATTAAATTGTGCTTATCATAAAAGCTACAACTTCCGTGTAATTATTGTGGCAACTTTGATATTGTTCTATTGTTGGATTAATTGCGGCGATATCGGGATTTTTTTTTAAAATAATTGAAATAACACCAATTATTCGTAACAATTTATTCAATAAACAATTCTATTATTGCTAATTGTATTGTTCAGCGGTATCATCGCTATTAGAAAGTTGTTGAAAGTCAGATTGGACGATTAAAAGGACGACACCTATAATCAAACAGAAAGAGATTTTTTTATATATACCGGGTGATTCACCTAAAACGAAAAGTTCTTATAATCTCATGACAACTCAAATTATTTAACGAACGATTCGAAAAATATTTCAAGAATTTATAGCAGACCATTTCAGTAAAATGAGAATCTCGTAGCTCAATTAGAAGTTGGTCAAAAAACGATCGTTTTGGGCAAGTTCGCCATTTTTAAAAACGAACTAATCACGCAAAACAACCTAAAATTAGTCGAGGATACTCCCACCATTATTTTTTTCGTTTTTCTCCATTGCATTCTAGAAAAAATGCGAAACATTTCTACCTATTTCAGAATAAAATGGAGAAAAACGAAAAAAATCAATGTTGGGAGAATCCTCAACTCATCCTAAGTCGTTAGTTCGTTTTTGAAAATCGCGACATCGGCAAAAACAAGCGTTTTTTGATCAACTTCCAAATGAGCGACAAGGTTCAAATTTTGCTAAAATTTTCTCTGCGAACCCTCCTGTAAATCCTTGAAATGTTTTTCGATTCGCTCGCCAAATAATAGGAGCTGCCATACGAATTTTTCGTTTTTGGTGAATCACCCGGTATTTTGAATAGAATTGGTGTTAATCAACAAAGTCAATGTATTCCATTGAACTTGACCAACGTTTTAGAATCAAAACACTATAAAAAGAAACAAGGCTGTCAAGGTTCT
>JAZBGW010001555.1:0-14935 GCA_037464815.1 Mylabris variabilis
TAGTTTCGTTTCTAGTTTCTTGTGAATTTCAAGACCTACTTTATATTTATGTAAATAGTAATAATAATAAAAATTGATTGTATGCAATTTTTGGATCATTTCCAAAATAATTAAACAATTCACATTATTATTGATGTTTCTATATTGGATCATGCGTCAAGTTACTGGACAACGGTCTTGACATTTGCAGAGACCCTGACTACCGACCAAACAACTTTCACAAGACATCGTATTAATTTAAAACAAATATTTCAATAAACCGTATTGTTTTAATAAAAATAAAATGCCCAAATAAATAGAGGAAAATTCATTATTCTCAATCAATGGAAAATCCTAACTGAAATAAAATAATGTGAAAATAGAATGAACAATACCAGTGAAATTTGATAAGTGAAACCAAGGTATACTTGTTGATGGAAAAATTCGTCTTCCTGTTTGAGTTTTGTTAATTTTTCAATAATAGTAACAACTTGTAAACTTTTATAAATTCATTAATAATTTATTTTAAATAAATAATTTTTGTAACCCGGTCATAGATAGAGACTTGTAAAGTGAAAAATTACTTTCTAATTATCGTCAATATTCCTTTTATGAAGAATTGATACTTTCATGTTGAGTTTCTGATAGAATTCATTTTTAAATTAAGAAAAACAACACGAATGTATATTTAAAATGTCAATGACGATTTTTAAATATTTTGACATTAAAAATTACAGAATCTTCCCATCATCAACAACAATAACAATACTAATAATAGATACTTTAGTATAGATTTTCTAAATTTTTTGTAATGATCTACTTTCAAACAAATTGGTCGTAATTTTATTAATATTGTTTTATAATTAAAGAAAAATTTTCCAGCAATATTAAAATACAATTCTAGTTTAAACATATTATTAAACATTCATATTATGTATCTAGTTAAAAATAAACAAGTATTTAGAAAGTTATCAAGCCGAAACATGTTTTACAAATAATACAGTTGAGATAATAATAGTTTTTGATATTTTTATTTTTCATTAAAATTTGCTTATTATTCTTTTTTATAATAAACAAATAAACAAATCAAAATAAAACCGAAAGTTATTAACGAAAATGAACGGCCTTTAGAAGAATGTCAAGGTTAAATATTAAAATATTATATGAATTCTTAACTATCTGTACCATCGTAAAAATTATATACCGCCATCAACATCATCATCATCATCATTATCATCGTCTTCGTTCAGAATGAATCATCTTCGCTAATAGTTTTTACGCGAGATACAGTTAAGGTAATTGCAGGCGATAGGTCCTTAATGTGCAACAAATCGTTTTAAACGTTGCTATGCAAGTAACGTTGCCTAAAGGCGTTATAGCCGTTACAATAACGTCCTTGTAACAAACACTAGACGTTCACGTTATTAGATATATGGTATTTATAAAAACATAATACTCTTTTACTAGGGCAAATCTACGATATTATTTACATTAGATTTATTAAAATATGAAAATTAATATGTTAATTAATCGTATCAAGTGAATTCTTGGAATAGTTTACTTTTACTTTCACATTAGTGTCTTTAAAACAACTTTGCTAAAAATGCCAAAAAGATCAAGAAAGAAAACATTGCAAATATTCGCACATGTCAGTTATTTTTTAATGATCTACTGGACACTGACAAGTGATGTTAAAATTAAAATTCGTACAATCAATCTTGGCGGTATGTCAAGAAAATTTGATAATAAAAATCAGGATTATTGTTCTCAAAGATGACTTATCACAACTTTTGAAGATTATTAATTTTTAGCACGATAGTGGAGGTATATGTAATATATGTTATGACTTATGACAACTATGAATAAAATCTAAATTGACTGACATGTTAAACGAAAACAAAACAAAAAAATATGTTAAACACAGTCAAATGTCTGTCTATTTATTATGTTTCCGTTGGCAGATATCTTGTTATGATATTTCGTGGCTTTTATTGTGTTGTAATTAACTCGGCCAATTCGCGTTCGTTTTGCTATAATGGGTACACAGCAGGAGTTGTGTTATTTTTGATATGGTTACAAGATCGAGATAATCATTAGGTAGAAATAATATCTTCAACAGTAGTCGTAACGCTCTATTTACAATCATAAAATGGTTTATATTCACCTCCAAAATTTATTTATGTGAAAGTAAGGCTATTATTTATAATTATATGTATACCTAAATTGTATTTCCTTCAAAACTATAAGAAAATAATCCGCCTCCACAAATGGTGCAAATTTATCGAAATACTTTCAATTAGAATGGTAAATTAACTATTAGTCAATCTTAATGTTTTTTGTTGATTTATGATTAATTTATTATTACTAAAGATGTTATTGATAAAAAATTAGTTTTAAAATTTTAATTCTGGTTTTCCTTGCACGTAATACTTATATGTGGTTTCATTTTTTTGGCTATTATTTTTAATTTTATATCAACATTGAGACAAGAGTGTTCCTTGTTGTTTTCTACATTGTAAAGAACTATAAATATTAAACATAATTTTCGTGCAAGATACCTTATAAAGAAGCAGCCAGTTTCTAAAAACATTTCGTATGATCTCTTGTAGTTTATCATGAAAATGTAAATATTCAAGCACGCACCACACGAGTTTATTTCATTTTGCTTATATGCGACAGCTTTTACGATTATAGATTTCACCTTTTATTTTATTGTTTAAATATTATCTATATAGGGTAGTAGCAATATTTGAATAATATCAATACATAAATCCATCAAATTGATTTTACAACTTCAAAAAGCATACGAGAATAGTTTAATACAAATCATAATAATAATAATAATAATAAAATTAAATTTACAATAAATCGTTTCTTGACAAGTCATCTCCTATTCTATTAAATATCTATTGGAAATAGAATCATCAATTTCAAAATAAAATCTTGAATCATCAGTTCATTACTATATAAATAAAATTGAAATATTTTCCAGTTGTTAAACTATAAATTATGTGAGAAAATACAAAAACATTCCCATCAACTGAACAATATGATGATTTTACGTAATGTTCACCATCATTTCATCTATATCGATCAACGACATACAAGTAATCGATTCTAAGTATTGGAAAATTTCACCATTTATAACCTCAATATAAACAATCACTGCAATTGTAAAAAAATCTACGATCTAAATCTACGATAAGACTCCCCAATTTATTACCAATAGAGCAGATTTTAATTAAATGCCACTTTAAATCTTGAATGATTATCATTGAATTTGTTTTACTTTAAATTGGTACAATCAAGTTAAAACAGGCTCACAATATTTCGTAAAATTGTAAAGAAAGTGTTATTATAAAATGGCCAACCGGTAATTTTCTGTTGTAATTTGGACGTTAAAATTAATTGTTGCCAAACAACGAAAATTTAACATTTTGAAAGTAAATTGTAACAATGATTGTTTCGTCAAATGTCAATTTAACAACAAGAATTATTGCGCTGTTCTATATACAAATGTTTTATCCTCAAGGTATATCGCAAATTATGATTATTTTCTGTTATTTTCATATTAATCGGATCATGGTCAGGTGAAAAATTATAAATTTCCTCACGGTTTTCGATGCAAAAAGTTTGAAAATTCCTTACCATTTACAATAAAAACGTATTTTGAAATTGGAATGGGTTATGTGCAAAAATTCAGTATGAAATTGGTAATAAGATTGGTTTTAAAAGTGCCTTTTTTTGTACTGCACTTTCACAAAATACAATAAAATTTTTCGTCTTTTTATTTTCCTAAATTAGAATTAGATTTCTATTGACTTTCGCTTATATTATATTGATTTCAAATCAATAATAAGCTTTTAAATCATAACCATTTTAAGTATCACAAATGCATCATCAATTGTGTCGATATCGTGAAAGTTTCTTGTATATCACGTAGATCATCGATGAATTATTAATTTTATTTCGATTATTATTTTCAAACAATATAACAAAATATAACATTTCTAATCAAAGATCATCATCATCATTATTATCATTGTGCATGAGAAATTTATACGTAAGATCTTTGTAATCATATTGTTTCGGTTACATTATGCAATAATCATTAAAACGTAGGCACATTGTCATTGGCTGTCGAGAAAGTTAGTTTTAATAAAATGAAGAAAGTTAAATTTGTTCTTTTTTTCTTGTTGGCCGTTATTGTTGTTTGTTTATTGCAATATAATCTTGTAACTTTTAAGCAATTACAAAATCATTTTAAATGGTTGTTTACTAAAAAAATTGAAATTATTTATCAAAACCAACAAGATCAATGATTATAAATCAAGGGCGTCATCAGTGGTTAATTTTGAAATAATCATAGTTTACAAAATGACTATTTAAATCGGCGACATTTTTGCTTCCCTTAAACGATTAAAGAAAAAAACAACATATAAATCGAAATAGACATACATGCTACAAATCAATTGACAATCGGTGATTGTAAATAATAAAATCTAATACTGAAACTGGAGCAGTTGTATAACGAAATTGTATAACTTATTATGCCTCTCTAATGCCTCAAGTTAAGTCATGTTTTTGCGGTTGTCCTGAAATCTTATAATACATTATAATTGGCATGTATTTTAGTATTTTACGCAACATTAATTTAAGATCTATAAACAGAGTGAGAGAGATTGAGAGAAAAAAAGCATTAAAATAAAATCAAATAGATAATAACAGTTTCTACATTCATTACCCAGCCAAGTATGACAGAATATTATGTTTTGAAGCCGGTTTTCTTAGCAGTAGGTAATGATGGTTAACTGTATATAACTCGAAGTGTGTTAGTATGGTATTTCCTCAACTTTTTACATCAATAACAACTAACCAGAATCAATAAAACCTATTATTAACAAACATCTTTATGGATAATTATTTATTATGAAAATTATGCTTTTATTACAGGATCATATACAAGAGGTGTTAGATAAATGGACACAAATCGATGATGAAATTTGGGCAAAAGTAATTGTCCTGGAGAGGAATCGCCGTGTCGCCAAAGCCTACGCCCGTGCTCCTGTACTTACAGTAAATGGTTCCGATGATGGATTCGATGGTTTCCGGTATGTATCAAAATAAGATAAAATAGAAAATTCAAAAATCTACCATCCATGTTTCCTATTTGTGTTACTACTTTTACTTGCATTTGATTAAATAGTGAAGTAAAATAGAAAAAATTCTAATCGATGATCATCAATTCAATTGTTGTTTTTTTCCTTTTGAATTTATCAAATAGACGAAATCTTCTATTGATTGTTAAATTTCGTAATTTTTTTGTGTTGGCTTTTTTTTGGAAAAGAAAACGACAAAATCGTGTTATCCTCAAAATATAAAACTTTCAGATAAACTAGTCATCCTTAACGGTGATATAGAGTGGAAAGTGACAGTATTTATGGAATTTTGCAGCTTTACCTTCAATACTTTTCACATAAAAACCAACAAAAAGTTGATTGCTTTTTATACAAAAAAATGAAAATCGCTGCTTTATTACTTTTTCAATTTTACAATAAAAATCAAAAATATATTTTTTCAACTGATAACGTAACATGAACAGAAACGCCCTGTATATATGTTTTGTGTAAATTTAATTGTCAAAATGTATAAAAAATATTTTTTATTAATAGCGACAATCGTTTAAATATTAACTACACGGATAAACAATGTGGGTGCGGAGTTGTTGCAAAATAGTCGTTCTAATCGTCGACAAACCTTTCTAATCGTTATCCTACACGGTGATTTGTTACAATTTACAAGAAAAATATGATAAACACACTTTTGGTGAAATTTAAATCTATTTGTAGTATATTTTAATTATTTTATTGTTGATTTTAATATCAAATTTATAAGAAAATTAAATTATTTCGTGGAAAACTTATTATATAATTTCTTATTTATAATTATTTTCAAGGTTCTTGCAAACAGTATTTGCTTCTAAACATCACGTTTTTGTTTATAGGCTGTTCTTTATATAATACATGTCTGGCGCCTAAAGAAGTATTTTGATTTATTTACAGTTCTTAAACACGCACCACCCGCTATTCTCATTACATACACCACTAATTTACAACTATACTTTACACTTTTTATATGCTACTGATTTAGTACACCCTTTCAAACATACTTCTCATTTTATTACTATTTTCGTTCAATAATTGCCATTTTAAATATCATCTCTAATTACTGTATAATTCTCGAACCAGATGTTAATACGTTTAACTTTAACTATCACGTATCCCTATTAATTTTGTTCTATTTATTTCAGCCATCGAATGTATTTGATAATCTTCTATTGGACACACCTTGATAAATATTTTATCCTAGTTATGGAAAATTTAAGAATTCTGCAGAAAATTATTAAGTCATTGCCTCCCACGAAATATCTTATGTTGGAATAAACCGGCTTTAAGAAATTCACTATAACTTTTTGTTAATCAACAATCACACCAACCAAATCTAACACAAACATAATCGTCTCTATAAAAGGTTTTTTATGTTAAATTAAACATATAAAATAATTAATTTGATTTATGTCTTTATCCACCGTCCATTTATTTATTTACGCTCAACAATATGAATAAGAAATAACTCGGTTTTCTTAAATATTTGAGTTTTTACATCAAACTTCAACAATTTGACTGATTGAAATTAACTAGATTTCGATTAGGCGTTGCGTGGTTGTATAGTTTAATTGTCGAAACAATAATCGTTAGCTCCTACTCAAAATGATACCGTAATAATTTTGATCACCCGTTATAGTATTTGAAAACAATAAAATAAAAAAATTGTACGGTGATTATTTTAAATTTGCAAAAATTAGGTGTGGAAATAGCCGTCTTTCTCTTTACAACATTCTTTGAAATAATCAAACTACAAACTAGCCTCCTTTATACAATGATCGGAATCTCACTATATACCCTATTTATAAGACTAGGACATTTTTTTATCTTAGAACGACCTTCATTTAAAGCCGTTTAAGATAATCAAAGGCGTTTTCTAACTGTTTATTTTTCCTATTCTTTGTTGCTGTTATTTCAGATGTATATTACGTAAAATTATTTTAATATGCAATTATCGAAATTTTGTATTTTGTTTTTTGATAATATTATGGGGGTGTAATTATTAATATGTAGTATTGTTGGTCAACGAATTCATCCCACGTTCCGACCGCACAACGACCTTCTCAGAACCATCCTTGAAAGGTCTATTCTTTTGATATAATAGAAATAGTAATAACAACAATACAACAAGTAGATCAATTTTTTTGATAGATAGGTTTTTTGTAATTTTTCTCATCAAATGGTGATGTTGTTATTTACCACTGACGATTTATGTATTTAATATATTCATTTATATAAACTATTATCGTTAGATAAATACAAGACACATCTAATTAAATAACTTTAGAAGCGTTGATTTGTGGCAGAATTAATGGTTTGTTATCAAGGGATAAATTGGCCAAAATATCTCGATGATTTATAGTCGTATTAAGTTGGAGTGGTTTCATTTAGTTTAGTCATTCATTTTATTTTTGTTATATTAATTTTGTTTATCATCTTAAATTTAGTAGATAGCTTACTGGATCTTAGCTAGTGTTGATGTTGATATATTGTTGTACTTTATTAAAGCAACGATTGTTTTTCTCGCTAAAGCTGGCAGTTTAGGGGTATAATAGCTGTAATAAAAATCTGGTAAGATGTCAAGAGATTTTATTTAGGATATCTTGGGTTCGCCGGCCAAAGACTCCTTAGCAATTACACAAGGTCGTCTAGTCTGGGTAACGCTGATTTTTTTGCCAAATCCCGTTCTCTATAGTAATGTAGAAGTGTTAAAGAGTCCATAATCTATCAACTAAACTCTAATTAGTCTTGCCTATCATAGGATTAATTGATTTCTTTTATATTCAAAATTTCTTTTATATTCAAAATTTTTAATGGATTCCGAACAAAATTGGTGCGTGTTTAATTTACGTTATCATCAACTGATCATAAATATCGCCTATTAAAGATCATTTAAAGGACTTTTATATAAAACAACAACAACAACAAGACAACTTACATCGGAATCTCTATTAACAAAATCACTAAACCGTGTAATTTCGCAACTTGTATGACATATACACAACCACCTAAGCAATTAACACCTCAACATACCCGGCCGAGAGCAATAAGGCTGATAAAAAAAAGGTGAAAAGTTACACATCGGCTTACATGAATCACACCAAAAGTCTTTGTGTATAAGGATTTTTTAAAAAAATTCAAAATCATCAAACAACCTTGTAATAGTGAACGGTAAATCCCATCATAGATCTGGATGAGAAGAAAAAAATAGCAAATTTTCTTAGATTTAGATCGACTATATTCGGTCTCTTTGATCTTTTAAACTAAAACACCTGCTGAGGTGTAATAGATGTGACAGATCCCTACTGGGATAGACTATTTCAACTCGTCTGTCTTGAAGCATTTCAAAAGTAAATTTTTTCGAATAAAAGTAGAATTAAACAATTTCTATTTTTATTGTGTTATGTGTGTGTATAGAGAATTTTTGATTAAATCTATAATGTTATGGAGCTTTTGACAGTTTCTTGTAAAAGGTACATTGAAATATATTTTATCCTTCATTTTAATCAATTGCAATTTCTCAGTACAACTAAACAAATGACAAGTTAGGACTCAAGAGATCGGCATCCGTTTTTAAACGTATTCAAGGTTGTCTCTGAGGTTTTACGCCCACAATACGGACTGGGATCCCGTAATTGAAATACAATGAACCAGGAATGCTTTTTATAAATAATGATAATAAGAAGAAAAATGCTTTACATATAGGTACATAATATAATAAGGGCTTGTAACCGACATAAACTATTGACATAATTTTATTTCAATTTGTAAAACATGGTCAGGATTGAAATCTGAATGTATCCTGTTTAACATATGATAAATTGTTTTTTAACAAAGATAAAAGCAACTTGAATTATAACATCAACTATACAGTAGTACTATAATTCAATAACAAAGAAATAATTGCCTTGAAATTCATATAACTGTAACAGTTAATTCAATACAGATTATCAAATTGTAACGGAACTAACATATTATTAAAAATAATAAAATTTTATTGTAAACAATTTATCAAAAGTGGGTAGTTCTAGATAAACTTTAAACGCCATTGTCACACCCAAAACTGATTTACCACAACGTGATATTGCTATTGTTTCGCCAATTGATTACACAACTAAAAAGTTGCAACGAGCTTTACTATAACAAGAACATATCTAACCAGATATGGTTATATTTACGCCTTTTTTCATCATTAAATTAACACAGATCAAAGCTCATTCTCTTTAGTTTAATAGAAAACTATTTTGAATTCTTGATTAAAGAGAAAACAAATCAAAATAAAAGAATTGTTGCAACTTAATAATATTACTTCAACAGTTTTGGAAAGGAGTGAAAGTTAATGATATGTGTGAAATGCTTAACAATATAATAAAATAAAATAAATGTGAATCGTAGAAAACAACTAAATAATAAGAATATTCATAATATATCTATATTCAATTTGACCGTCAAATATTACGATTTTTCGACTATAATTAATTAATAATTAAGTTGACTGAATTAGAAATTGAAGTTATTTATAACTAACATAAAGTATATCGCTGTTGTGCCAGGTTAATACTTTCACCGTGCCCTTTATAGCGTTATAATTCTTTTTATTTCTTACAATAAATAAATTTTCTTCTCTCGGCAACAACATTGTTGTTTTTTATTTTATTCGAATTTTTCTCAACATACCTCACAAGGAATCCACCAAAAAATCGTTTGCATTTTGTTATTTCAGATCGTGGCGTAAATCAATGTTTCTTTTTCTCCAAGGCATTTTTCTCTAATGAAACTCTCAACAACATTCAGATTAGGCGACAAAGTGGCGACAATTTCATTTTTTTAACTAGTAACCCACCCTAATAAGACTATAAAATGATTGACAGTTTAAAGTGACGATTAATGGAAACTCCCATTTAATTCAATATTGAATTTAAATTAATTAAAATTCTTGATTGTCTTATTGTTTTACAATAAAATTGATTATCGTTAGACAATAATAGGGATGTTAGATAATAAATGGAGCTCTAAGTGAATTAAATAAAATAAATAGAATAATTTTCTTGTACATTTGGTCAGTGATGCTTAAAGTTTCTTCTATACTTCTCTATCATCAAACTTTCACTTCTTAAAAACGAAAATTTATCTTTTTTTTTCTTAATCTTTTCCGCTTTTTTTCTAGAATTGGTTTGTGCGGTTTTGACAATCCTATGAGAGACCAGAAAACTGAAGAATTCAAAAGGCATATCGGCCATGTAAGTATTAATTTTAATATAATCGTTAATTTTATATTTATTAGATAGATTGGTTCAATATGATATTAAATAGGTAGTCCTATACCTAAAGGCACAACCAATTATAATCCATGCATAAAGTAAACTTGAAACATCCCCATTTAAAACAACACCATAACTTTAATAAACGAATTGGGTGTTTAAAAAACGATAATAACAATTTAAATCGAAAAATTTTGCAATAAATAAACTATAATTGGTCTACAATTTATTTTTAGTAATAATTTTTATCGCTTAATCCCGTCCGACTTTCTTAGAATCGTCTAAATGTATATATACATAAATATAATTCGTATTGTTTTTATTATTATAGGGGGTGAAAATTAAAATGGATGATGCTGGAAATATTCTTATCAAACGTGTATCTAAATGTAATGTCTACATAAAAAATACTGGACAAGATGATGAAAATGCTATTGGTAATGAAATTTTAAAATTACCAAATTGTGCGCTAGAACCGGAAAAACCGTTCAAAGTAAATTTTTATTTTTATTTATTATTAACCGAATTTAATAAACAAATTTTCCAGTTGTTTGACATGAAAAAGTTTCAATCGAATGTAAATCGGGAATTACGTCGGGCTTATCCTGATCGCAGAAGATTAGAATGTCAATGTCTTAGCGCAATTGCTTTCGTCAAATCTGAGCCTGAATTATTGGAATGTCCAATATGGGTATTAATTATCAATGTTGTTGCAATGGATATGCTAAAATCAAAATTACCACCAGGTAGATAATGTCTAAATTACCATTGATATTGACAAAATTTATGCGTTTATTTTTGTTTATTTGAAAATTATTATAGTTCAACGTGTTGTGGATATCAAAAATCGCCCACGTATTCCTATTCCTGATGAGGATCCCTATAGTGTAGCAGGCAACGGTAGTGGTTCATCGGGTAGTTCAGGTTTCGCTGGTGGTAATGTAGCAGCAACTAGGGAACAACTTCTTTTGCAAAGTCAACAACATGCTCAACGTCGCAGCGAGAAACCACCAAAACTACCACCACGTGAAAACATGTATCCCCATGACATACCTAAGGTATCTTTTTATTTTTATATACTTTTTTCGTTTATTTATTTACATATATTATTCGGATTCACTCTAGAAGCTTTTATACGCCTACAATCATAATAAACACATAAATCTCTATATTGCAATAGAATATACATGACCGTTACTGAATAGATGCTATCAATTTTAATTATTGCCAACTAACTGTGTACAACTATGTTGGTGATATTCTATAAATATCCTTAGCATCTTCGCGAACAATTTCTATAATAGCATCAAAAGCGAAAAAAGCCCAAAACCAGTTTACACCTTCACAATTCATTATTAGGCATTTAACTTATCCTGATATGGCACACGCATCATTCAAACAAGTTATTGTTAATTAAAAAAAATATATACATATATTCAAATAATCAACTATTATAAATCATATAAAACAGTAGATCGTTCCTTAATAAAAAATAAATATAAAGATATCAACAAATGGAGAAACAAGTCGAGCTTTAACTCATAAGATAGTGCATCACTGGTAGGAGTGCAAACAACGATATGTTACATAAAAAATCAAAATACAAGCACCGACACAATAATAAACAACAAACACATAAACAGAAATCTACGTATTACTATATTGTCGACAAACAAAATAATTTTATCGATTATACGATATTGTTTTCTGAGATTGTTACAGTTGAATAAAGAAACAACTTTTGACGATAACAATAATTCAAGCACTAGCCCAAATTTTTTATTACTGCCTACGTTTTATAAATAAATTGATATATCTGTGGACAAAAAACAAACAAAATTCAACTAATTGATTTCAATTTCAATTTATAGCCGGATTACGACGATGATCACGATAATAATCGATTAAAACCTTTTGCATCATCTCGAAGTAAAGAAAAATCAAAAGACAATAAAAAATACGGTAATTGTTATAAATTATTTTAATAAACACAATGCTAATAAGATTTTATTTTGTAAAAAAATAGACGATCCTTACTATTGTGGTTTGAGAGCGCGCGTACCAAATTTCGTTGCAAAATCAAAAGCAAAAGAATCATTACCATCAAAACGTTATTCAATTAGTCAACAACAACCACCGCCACCATTACCAATGATACATCAACATCATCAAATGGGACCACCACATCATCATGCCATGTGGCATACTAGAAGTTTCGAAAGTGGCATAGGTAATAATAATTATCAACAAAAAATAAAAATAAATGGGAACACAATTTATAATAACAGGAAAAATTACAGATTCTGATGTTATGGAATCACCATACAATCAAATCTATGGTAGACTTCCTATACCAACAAGAGCATATATTCCCAGTCAGCCACGTACAATGTACATTGGTGAATGGGATTAATTTGTGTAAATATAGAGAAAAAATAATAATAATGACTTATTATTATTAGTCTAAATTGTGAATCTATTATTTCTTTTTTGATAATTAAGACAATAAAATCGGTTATTTTAACCGATATTATCTTATTAAGACTTATTCTGAATGGTGTGTTCAAAGAAGTTGTAGAATAAATGAAGACTATTGTCTGCTTTTCTGAACATTCCATAAATCTTCCCTTCAGGCTTATTTTTATACTGCCACTATTAATATCTTTATATATTCAATTTATTTTTGTTTATAAATATACATGTATCTTGTAACGTAATTATTTTTGTACTCAAAATAATCGTCTTGTAAATAGTTATAAGTATAAGATATTTAGTAACTTCTCTATTATTATGATTTTTTTTGTTTAAACTCCATAATCTGTTTGAAATACTCAATTATATATTGTTTTATAAGAACCATAGAAATGTATGTTATAGTAACAATTATCTTTTCTTCGAATATAAATGTGATTACATTGATAGCTAATAATCGTTAAACAATTTTTAGCATAGATAACCTATGCTATAAGCATAATTTGTAAAATAATATAAGTTGTATATGGTATTTTATTTTGTAATTTATACAATATATGGTGAAGGATGTGAGTTTGTGTATTATTATTAATTGTTTCTCATTTTCCAACAATTTATCCTTTAATTCAAAGATTAATTAACGAGAACAGCAACTTGAAAATTGTCGGATTTCCATAAGCGGAAAAATATTGATCAAATTTCTTAAAAAACATATCCTATAATTTATCTAAATATAATATTCACACTTGATTTTTATTTTTATTAAATTAGTGTTATTTCGCATCAAAACTGTTATCAAATTGATCAAACAGCATTTTTATGATGATACAAGGAATAGAAAGCTACTGATTACAATTGTGGTCGTTCTATAATAAAGATTCTATCATAAACCCTTCATTTTGTGGCGCATATAATATTTCTTTTATTCATTTCTCTTATTATTTTTATTTTGTATACTGGAAAATAATCGACTTAAAATAAGATATAGTCGGTATGTCCTTGCTGAAATTGTAGACTACTAACCACATTCAATGCAATTGATGATTGATGTTTTTTTTTCAAGTATTCTGTGAAATATTGGTACATGATGGGCTGTTTTATTTATTTAAGAAACACGTTTTCTTTTATATTGATACAAAAATTGGACATTTTTTTTTTGAGAAAGTTTCTGACTAATTATTTCAAATAAGATAAATACTAGATAGAATATTGCATTATAGATAATGGCAACAGTGCAAAAACTATCGTACAGGATGTCTTGTCTGTTTAATTCTCCTCATGAACGTCATTCATTGACAGAGACAACAAAATATGCACCGAAAGATGACATATGAATGATAATTGCGAAATGAGAGTACAAATTCTTAAAAATACAACTTAATTTTTATCCTGATCTGGCAAAAATGCATTAAATAAGGGGTAAACAAAAGCTGTAGTTATGTTTTTAATTCGTTATAAGCAAAAATTTTATTCAATCCTAGTTATAATAATAAATATACATGGTACTTCTTTTAAATATGGTCGATTATTATAAAACTCTTATTTGCAGGCGAGAGATTTGAAGAATATTTCGAGTATTTGTAGAGGGGTCCCATGAGTTAATTTTAGCCACGTTAGAACCTCGTAGCTCATTTAGAAGTTGGTAAAAAGTGCTCGCTTCTGGTGATCTTGGGATTTTCAAAAACGAACTAAATACAAAAAACGACTTCGAGAATCCTCCCAATGTTGATTTATTTCGTTTTTCTTCATTTTATTCTGGAACAGCTGAAAATGTTTCATATTTTTTTATAATGAAAAAAATCAATGTTGGGAGGGTCTTCGAGTCACTCATAGTCGTCTTGCGTGCTTAGCTATTTTTTTAAAATTGCAAGCATTTTTTGACCAATGACCTACGAGGTTCTCATTTTGTTAAAATGATCTTCAGGGATCCTTCTACAAATCCGTCAAATATTTATCGAATCGCTCCCCAACTAATAAGAATTTCATAAGAATGAACCATAATTTATAACTAATTTGATGAATGTGTAGCTTTGGACATCATACTTTCTACACGATTTG
>JAZBGW010001556.1:0-14926 GCA_037464815.1 Mylabris variabilis
GTATAAAACGACTGCCAACTATTGATGGGATTGTTGGTGGCGCGAGCTTCGAAATCGATACGGATAAATTATATAATCGTGTTTTTTTATTGAAAATACGATTAGATTTGTATCCGTTATCGGCAGCTACGTCTAGCTTCAGGATAGGTGTTTTATATAGCCGAGGTAGCTACGATACAATGATGTGTGGTGCTGAGAACAACACCGCTAAAGTGGCGATGATCGTGAACAGAGTGAATATAATAAGGCACAGTCTGTCGACCACCATGGCCGCGAATTTCCAATCTCTTGTTATGTCCGCGGCCTCATCCTCCTTACGTAATTGATCAGTTATAAATCTGATTTCTTTTAATATTAACGCCAATTCGTAATCCGCACTGAGACAAGAATGGTTCGACACAAGCGATTCATGTAATCGACCACCATTTCCGTTATCTTCATTTTGTCTAGAAACATAGAAACAAAAACGAAACAAAAAACGATTATTATTATTATTTTACGTTAATTATAACAAAAACATAATCGTATACCTGTAAACAGTTCGAAAGAATGTTGCTGTTGGTAAGGGTGTCGGTGTACCGCCGCCTCGATGATTGTGTCTGAAATCGTCGTCAATATCTAGCACGTTAGCGAGTAAACTTTTGGAAGAACGTTCTTTTAGCTCCACATCCTGGAAATGGAGCGGTTTTCTATCGGTCGCTACAGAGGCAGGTCGACTAGGCTGTTGACCAAATTCAGAACCGTTTGATTTATGTGGCCTGTGCATTCGCAATATCCATGGTAGCCAATACAAAAAAACCACTTTCACCTAAACGATATTGTCTTGTCATAAAGAAATTGATTTTCTGTAAATTTGGCCATAACTCACCCATTCTGACATTTCGTGAGTGTCAGCGTTTCGATGATGGTAATTAAGTATGAGAATTGTTGAGACGACTGACGATGCCACCATAAACATGATGCAATTAAAATAAGTGCCCAATAATGGGACAGCATCAGATGTGGCTGGCATTGTTTCTGCGACCATATTCAAAAATACCGTCAATGACAATAAAATTGTGACGCCTAAAGAGAGTTTCTCGCCAGAATCCGGAGGTAGAGTGAATCCTAATACGGCCATCGATGCAATCAATACACATGGTACAATTAAATTAAAGAAATAATAAAGGGTACGTCGACGAATTATGATGTAAAACGTGATGTCGATATAGGGCTCCGGACAGCAGTTGTAATAAATTTCGTTCCTTTTACCAGGAACTCCTATTGAATTGAATTAATCAATTGTTATTGTTGTTGTTATTATTATAGGAATTATTTTGAATAGTTATACCTACCTAATAAGTCCCATTCACCGTTTGTAATAAAGCTACTGATGTCACCGCCGGCGTCATCTTGCAATTGTAAATCCAGCTAATGTAATTGACCCAGTTATTATAATAAGAACGGATCAATAGAAAAATAATATTACCTGTAGTCCATCATATGTCCAACTACCGAATTTCATTTCGCATCGTTGATCGTCAAAAGGAAACCAAGTAATATCAATTTTACAAGTGCTCTTAAAAATACCGGGAGGAACATAAAGGCAGCTACCGTTATTTCGTACAACAACATTTGTTGGATACGTGCCGTCGAAGCCCTCATCCGCGCTAAATTACAAATCGATTAATATTAAGAATATTATTCTTCATTTTTATATAGAACCTGTTGTACATGAGGACATCGGGTTTCCATAATCGATGTGGCGGTATACGTAAATCTTTAACACCACCAAACTCTGAAGCATTCCATCGAAGGTTCATATCATTCCATTCCTGAAATGGATTAGGGTGTATCGGCGATTTTTAGGGATGATAGGAAGACAGCTGTCAAGCAAAGTTATACTCGTTTGAAAACTGAACGATAGTCGAATTATATTCGCATATTGATCATTTTCAAAATTTACACCTGTATGAACACATTTCGGTAGTGACCACAAGTGAACTAACAAACAACTTTGCTTCACTTCCGACGTTTATATTTATAAAACAAATAACTATAAATAGGCTTACTATAAATAATGATAATCTTACCAATTTCAACCAGATATTTGTAATTAAAAGCTGATTCTTTTCGTCCTGTAACCGAATAATTGAATGTTGAATTAATAAATGATACAGAAACCGGATAGACTCACCACATCGATAATTTGCATTAATGTTAAACCGAAACTGAGTTGAAGTGGATCTGACTCGTTGGCGACTGGCCGTTCTAGCACGTTGTAATGGTCGAGTAATTTGTGTAAAAGTCGCTTTTCGTTGGTTCCCGCCAAAGATTCTAAAAGGGAATTGATTGGAATTTGAAGGATTCGTTTACAATGCGACCTCATATTTTAACGTTTATTAAAAAGCAGAGAAGCTATTGAATTGTAAATTTTCATAAAATTCTCTACATAACATACATTCACTAATGGGAGAAGTACTTGTAAACAGCATGCTATTTACATTAAAATAATAATATTAACGTTACAGTGAATAGAATTTATCAAATTACTACAGACTACGATGGTGTTTGTATAGTGGATGCCTTTTCTTTTTTTTATTGTTTTTGTTCTATAGGAGTGGGTGATAGTGGCAGTAGCATTGGCAGCGGTTGTAGTTATTTAGAATAAGATAAAGATAAAGGAAATGTGGGACATTTTAGATGTATAAGCCTACCGTTCGGTAGCGACAGGCAGATGTGCAAGAGGACAAAGAGCGTCAGTGCTCGTGGGCCGCAGTAGAATTGACATTGCTGCATGCCACTGTCCATGAGTAGCGAATATTAGCAGTAGAGAGCTCGCGCCAGTGCTGTTATTCCTCTAACGATCTTTTTAAAATGTATATTTTTTAGAATATTGTTTTTGGTTTGTTTGTATTTTAAAATTTTATTGCAAATTCATATTAAAATCGTTTTGTTTCTTTTTTGTTTTATTTATTTTAATCGATTTAAAGCTTATAGAACAATCTTATTTAAATTCACAATTAATTTAAATGTTCGACTCATGAGTTTATATTTTTTATATGTTTTATATACATATATACCTATGTATATCAGTATTTACATATACTATACATACACACGTATATACATATGTTTTATATATTACCGATTGTTATTTTATTTATATTTTATTGTTATATATTTAATTTTAGTTACATCATGCTTGTTAATTACGTGCCTACTCTGCACATTCGTATACTAAAGCCATTTCGAGTCGGATGCTCCTCCGGCGAAGTGCTACTGCGCTACCGCGAGCCCACTGCCCGATCCAGACCATTACAGGGATGCTGTGTGCCACATGGATTGCGCACGAATTATCATTGCGCCTGCTTTTCTAGTTTATCATCTTTCTCATCATTTAATTCTAAATAATACATTCACAACGTTGATGTTACGCACGTTGTAGCTTTATACAGATGCTGTTCGCTTGCAGATCAATGAGTTGTTGGCGCATGTGTACATTATTGTCGCATCGTAACCGAATCACCCTACTAGTACTTGAATATATACGTACCGCAATTGGTACTGTAATATCCAAACAACACAAAACTCGACCCTTCTTGACCTTTCCATAACTTATAAGTTTACCATTGAAAACTGTGTTAAACAAACAACAAACTCGTCTTATATTTTAACAATCAACAAAAATTGCCATTATTAATCAACCAATTAAAAGATATAATCGTTAAATTTTACTTAATCTTATCGAAAATGAAAACGAACCAATAAACAGACATTGATTGACTCCATCGATGATGCTTCTTGAACATCATGGTTCAAATCGTTGCACTTTTGATATACAGATAGAATAATCGATAGGACAAGAAAATAGGATACAATTTTGACAAGAAACCAATTTATTATAACAACCCCTCGATTTTAATTCAAAAACATACATATTTAAAATGGTTTTATCGCCCGGCGCCTCCACCATAATTGACGCCTTCGCTTTCTCATCTCCGCTCTATAAATAGCAACTAATAATTAATTCAATTATAAAATAAACGATTTATTAACAAGTAAATTGTCTAATTATAGTAATTTTAATATTCAAACGATCGTATATAATCATCGTTTTGTTGATAAAGAAGCTGAGTTACTTATTTATAGAAATATATTTTCTCATTTCCCATTCCATCTATTCGTCTTTATAATGAGATGTTTGCGAAATATAAACTATAATACCTTTTGATCATAATATATCTATAAGTAACAGCAAATTTTCCACGAATAATCACAAAAATAACGATCATATTTTATAGAAATATGGAAATATTTTTGATTGATCTAGGTTTTCATTGAATCAAATTGAAAATAGAAGAATCTGCAATCCAAGAATAGACAAATAAAAATAAATTGATCAAAGTATGTTTACTGTTTCATCGCCCACATTTACAAGAGGTCAATCTCGTTAACTAACTCAATTAAAATAATTCCATTTCAACTAAACCTACAGCTTTGATAGTTTCCAAGTCATAACATCAATTAGTATCGAATATTAGAATAAAATCTTTGAACAGAGTCTTGAGAAAGGTATTCGGATCGCGCTTTGTTACCTGAAGAGTCTGTATAGCTACCGTTTTAGTGGATTAGACGAATTTATTTAGGGTCATATCGAAATATTTTGTATATTTTTCGGTGATTGTGCCTTATGAACGTTTAAATTTCCCTGTATTTTTGGTTTTGTCATATTGGTAGTATCATTTTTAAATGTCTATCGGATGTGGTTAAAACTCCAACAGCGGTTTAAAATTCCGCTTTATAATCGAAACAATTTCAAAGTTTTGCTAAATTACAGATTCGTTATTGTGATTTATATTAAATTATTTGTTTATAATTTGCAAATATCTCAATATAGTTGGATATTATTTAAACATTTACAGTGTCACCTAGCGGTGAAACTGTGGTAGTTTATATAGTTGTCTGTAATATCGGCAGTACGGATGTCGGGTGCGGCATTTTGGCATGCGCTAGTCGTGGGGAGGTGAACGGTAAGGGGTTCGTTGTAAATTGCCAGCAGCTCTAAATTCCACTACCAACGGCATTATTTCTTCCAAAATAATTTTTGCCGTACGGGAAAATAATAATATTTATAATAATAGTGATAATAGTAATAATTGTTTAAAAAATTCTAAATAAAAGAATATAATTAGTGTTTATTATTTATAACGGTAAGTTATTTCTTATAGTGTGTTAAAACTATAAAACATCCTATAATATCGAAAGGATTATGACAAAAAACTGGATATACCAGTACAGGAAAAAATTGAAATAGGTGAAATCATTTGGGCTGGAGCGTTGAGCCATGACAGTGTAATTTCAAGTGGTACATAGATATATTTAAATAGTAATAATAGTAAGAATCATAATAATAATAATAGTAGTAATAGTAACGAATTGTTTTAATTGTGGATAAGAGTAATTGTTCTACAATTGAAAATCGTTGTTATTTTTTGTGTGGAACCAACGAAAATCCTGGAGGTGGAGTGTATTACGTGACAATGTACGTATTTATGGTAGAATTTTGTTGGGTGGTGGTGCAACGCTAAATAAATATACATATATGCATTTCATTTAAATTAAAATAATTACAAACATATAGTTGTTTAATATAAATATTAGCCGGTAGTAGTGTTGATATAGTTTTAATACTGTACCCTTTTAAGATAAATTTAGTCATACATTTGCATGTTTTTAATATTAATCACCAAATAACTTTAGGATATTGCCATGTGCAGACCTTTTCTATATACAACAAGTTGGGTGAATTTCCTGTTGGGCTGTGGTCAACTCCTTTTAACCGCTGAGATTAAATTCCGCTTTAGTTGATGCTTATTTTATTATAATATAAAACCACAATTAGAAAAAAATCTATACTCTAAATAATCACATTTATAAAAAAAAATTATAAAAAACTCTTTGTTATAGCTTTCTTTCTAGTTATATTCAAATCTTCTTGAATAACAACAAAATAAATATAAATAACAACAACAACAACAACGGGGAAGATGCGCGAATATAAAATTGTTGTTCTGGGTTCTGGTGGTGTTGGTAAATCAGCCCTTACAGTACAATTTGTACAGGGTATATTTGTTGAAAAATATGATCCAACCATTGAAGATAGTTATAGGAAACAAGTTGAAGTTGATGGTCAACAATGTATGTTGGAAATTCTCGATACAGCAGGGACAGTACGTTTAAAATATAAATTATTCAAATATTAATTCAACCAAAAAAAAAAAATTAAACAAATTCTTTAGGAACAATTTACAGCAATGAGAGATTTATATATGAAAAATGGTCAAGGTTTTGTATTGGTTTATTCAATTACAGCACAATCAACGTTTAACGATCTACAAGATCTTCGAGAACAAATTCTCAGAGTTAAAGTACGTATTTATATCAATTTAAAATAATTAACACTTAAACGATAGTATGACTAATTGTTAATTTGAATCACCTTATATGCATTGTAAACATTTTTTTTCTTTAAATCATCCTTTATTATTATTTATAAATCTATTTTTTTCGTCGATTTAATAAAAGAATTCTCTATTATATTTTCGTGAGTCATTCGATATTGTTGTAAATAGTCTGAATTGGAATTTTCAAAACAAAAAGTATCGATTTATAAACGTTATCAAAGAATTAGCCAAGGCCATTATCAGTTCATTGTTTTACATATTTGATTACTGTTATTTGCAATTGATTTAAATTCCTATTTTTATGTTGACAATGGAGGCGGATATCTGTGCTTCTTTATCTGTTACATTTAAATTACGAATATTTAAAATTGTTATCATTTATTTCCGGTTTATATGCAATATGTTTATTCTAGTTGTTCCATATTTTTTTCGATTTTTTAGGATACTGATGATGTACCAATGGTTCTAGTTGGAAATAAGTGTGATTTGGAAGATGAGAGAGTAGTTGGGAAAGAACAAGGTAATAATTTGTCGCGCCAGTTCAACTGTGCCTTTATGGAAACCTCTGCCAAAGCTAAAATTAATGTTCATGATGTAAGTAGATTTATAATTAAAAACAGTCTTAACATTTACTAATTATAAAATTGAGACTTTTTTTAACCCTTTGACTGCCAAGTGAAGCGCTTTGCGTGACCGGCAACAATCACAACTGTCTGGTTAAAGTTGAAACGAGTTTAAGATACAGAAAATGACTGACAAAATAAACAAGATTTTGTTTTTTTTATCGTTGCTAAATAACGAGGTATGTGGTTTTGTCGAGCCTTCGCCGAGCGTGCTTTTGCAGTCAAAGGGTTGATTTTGTATGACAAAGAAATATAATTGAAAATATGTGTCTATCAAATTCTATCATAGATGTAGTATTAGGTTTCATTTTATTAGTTTTTTTTTTATATAAATTTCTAACTAGAAATTACAGAGTTGAATAAAGTTTCGACATCATAATAGGATAAAGTAATGTAAAACTTTATGAACTTGGAGGGATTTTAATTATTTGATATCTTCAAGTATCTAATAATTTAACTTTGAGAATTTCTAATAAATAATAATTTAATTATGTTTTGACTGTTTTATAGTATAATAGAAGGTCGGAACAATTTTTTTTGATAGATAAACTTGTATATTTCTATTTTATCTGTAATTTTTAGTATCACAGTTTAATTTGATTAATTATCATATTGGCTATAAAAACGTCAACAATTATGTCGTTTTTTTTACGTTGAATGGGAATTTATTCAGTTTGATACTTGAAGTTGATTCTTCCCAAAAGATTTCCATCGAAACAGACTATTTCTCTAGTTTTATCGATGGTATTATAATTTTATATTTTGTAGTAGAGTTTTATTGACAAAAGTCAAAATGACTGGCCTGCATCAAACTGTAATAAACCTCTGAATTATGACTTGCAAATCAGTGCTAGTCTCTTGAATACATGAGAGTCTGATGACTGGACGAACAGTTTTATGTACATTAATTTGATCTACTTTAATCCCTATTGATGGTATTTCAAAAATCAGTTGAACTCTCAAAAATAAAATGTATGATTTGGAATTAATACTTTTTTTTGGATGAACTTGTATTTTTAGACTATTTTTAGAATATTACTCGCCGTGTTCAGGTAAATTTGTTTTGAGTTGCATAGCAACATTGTGTTTGTTGAAAGCTTATTAATACAAACGAAAATCTTGTAAAAATATTCAAACAGTAAATTATTTTTTGTTTTTAGAAATTATGTAAACTTTGGGTAAAACATGTAATAATCTAAGATACCATATGTAGTTAAATTTGAATGAATTTTATTAGACATTTAGATGTGAATATAATTAAGTTTATTTATGTGTCCAAAAGTTGGAAATAATTAGAATATCATATCATGCTTTCTTATCTAAAATCCTTTCAAAAACAATAAAGAACCTCAAGGTTAGATTAAGTCAGGTCAAGGATTATTTGTTTTTGGCTGATTATTTTAGGTATAGCCTATTGTATTTATATTAGATTAGATTTAAATGTCTATTATTATTATTAATATATTGGTTTTATTATTGTTGCAGATATTTTATGATCTAGTACGACAAATTAATAAAAAATCACCGGAAAAGAAACAAAAGCAGAAAAAGAAAACGATCTGTGTATTACTATAAAATAAAAAGAAAAACCTTAATTATCTGGAACCAAAAAGTACATTTAAAAAAAGATTTTTCAAGACTATTGTAAGACAAAAATAAAGTGTGTAGAAGCGTGAAGGCAAGTGCGGACGTGGAGCCTTTTCCAGTGAAGGGTATTTAAACAAAAATATATATATAATAAATTTTATGAAACCCTTTGTATTATCTTCTTTTATTTTTCTTCTAATTAATTTTTATTAAGCATTTGTAATTTGTAATTAATTATATAAATATTAAAAAAAATATATGTCAGTTAAAATTTTCCAAAAATCAAGGTTGTTATTGAACTCTAGATACTTTTAGTGATTAGTATAATGAAATAAATTGAAAAAAAAAATCTAATAAATAACGTAAATACAAAGATCAGATGAAAATCTACTGCCATTTTTTTCGTGGTGTCAAATAGAAATAGATTTTGTGAAATCAGTGGTGTGCAATTATGATTAATTTCAATTTTTTATTTTCGTTTTGTTGTTTTTCATTCAAGACTATCGACGGGACAATACTTCTTTGACCACACATTAAAAAACAAACAAAAAATGAAACAAATGGTGTTCCAATTTCCTATTTAGAAATAAGCGTTGATATGAACGAGCATATCCGGACATGCATGAGGGTAGTTTATCGAGTAAGCACGTCTGCATGAAAGTGTGTGAGTGTGTTTTATTGTTTATAAATTAGCACACAATTTGTTAAAATATAACCATTTTACTGTAAGCAATTTTAATCGTATTTAGGTGTCTTAATGAATGTAGTTTTTTTTTGAGTAAGAAATTAATTTGCTTTTATAAAACATTAAAAAAAACAGTTTCAGGGGTGCTTACTCTGTTAGAAGTGTTGGTTGTATTTCCAAAGGCTCTGTGAGATGGTGTTCCATCTCTCAAGTGCCAATTAATTAAAGTAAAAATGAAACATTTCTCCAGAGTCATTTATAACTACGTTTTTTATAACGATTAGGGAAAATTTATATATAATTTTTTAAATTTAATTTTTAATTAATTCATATTTAGTGTTAAAAGAATTTAAAAAAAAATGTGATAACTTTCTAAGCATTTCTGTATTGTTCAAATTTTTAAACGCTCTTATTTCGCACCTGCCTTTTGCACAATAGCGGTACCAAATGAGCACTTGATGCAATCAAACAAAAAAAAATATGGAGAAATACCGCTTGCCAATATTTTGAAAAATTATGTTAAATTATAGTTAATATATATTATACAATAAAATATATATATTTTGTAATTTACCGGATACTTTTCTAGATTCCAATCACAAAAACTATGTGTCAGTTGACGATTTCTTCCCATTAAGCAATTAAAACAAATAATAAAAAAATTGTATAAATCAATCTTGTTGTTTTTTAATATTAAATGTATGTTAATGTATTCTAATATTGACGCTAAATATAATTAAAATTCAATATTTAACGTCTTGTCTATAAAGTGTTCCTTTTATTTGTTTATTTTATATGAAGGGTTGAATCGCCCCCCAACAATTATATAATTTTAAATATACTTTGGCTATTTCAATATTGTATATAAAATATATCTATTTATAATTATTTTTTTTTTCTCTAAGCTATTTTTTACACTACCAGTGTCCTCTGTGTTGTTCCAATAGATCCTTTTAAGGGTATTGTCTAGTGTCGAGTTTAAATTCGCGCACACAATCAACTAAAATCTTTTTTCAGGGGAAAATAAGTCTACTGTTTCGTTGTAAAGTGTTAATTGATGAAGTAATGATGCGTTCTACATCTTATTATAAATTGTTTGCCGATCGGTGAGGGGGCAGGCAATTATTCCCATACCGGAGCGGGGTCATAACTTGAGAACGGCTTAAGATATGATGATGGAGTAAACTGCATATGATTTCAAATTACATGGGGGGACGCGAACATTTTTTTTGAGAAATTGTTTTTAGAAAATAGAATAAATAGAATTTTTTTAAAAAAACTTAAAAATATAGAAACATGGCAGTTTTTCGAAAAAAATCTTGTCCCCCCATGTAATTTAAAATTTGGAACCGAATACAGTTTACCCCATTATTGTATCTTGAACCGTTCTCAAGTTATCCGACTGCCCGCTCCCGCACCAATTGGCGACCAAATTATAAAAACATGTAAAGGACATTATTACTTTATTTATGAACACTCTTCGAAACAAAAACTGAATTCTTGTTTCTCCCCGGAAAAATATTTTCGTTGATTTGTGCGCGAATTAAATTTTACAACACTACACAATAAATACCCTTAGGATAAAATTTTTAATATTCGTATATTTCAATACAACGATTTTTATTTAAAACTCGTGTTTTTAATTGAATGCAAGATAGTGCGCATGTTTTAATTTGTAGTGAGTCGGCGCTGAATGCCTAATACATTTTTGTGCTTTATTTGAGTGTTCCTGTACAAATTCAATTTAAATTCTAATTTTTTTAACTAAATATTTAGCTTAATACGGTAGACAAGTTGAACAGTTTACATAATTGTTAGAACAATATTATCGTACAACTATGGTTCAAGTAACATGTGTTTAGTTATCGTAATTCCGCTTATTGTTCTGTTTGGACGTGCTTAACAAGTTAATTAAATAATTCGTACAATGAAAATAAGACGTTTCTATATTGGTTCAGCAAATCATTTGCAGGTAAGCATGTTTTAAGAAATTGAATTTTGATTTCTTTATCTTTACTAAAATCCGAAGAGCAGCTTTGGAGGTTAATAAAGAATCACCATACAAATTCTGAGAGGGACACTTGGGGCGTTTTTTTTAAATTAGTCGATATTTAAACAAATTTTTTCTAAAGTTAATCATTCTCATTTTTCTACTGATCGATTTGTTTTATTCTAAAAGTGATTTTATACATTTTTTAATCGTGTTATCTTTCTTAAAAAATACGTAACTCTGGCAAAAGAATAATTGCCGTAAATTTTTCTAGAAAAGTTTTTATCATTTACAATTTATTTTAGTTATACAAGACACTTGTCGTTATCACTTCTTATTTTTTGTAGCGACAGATAGTGGGCTTTATTTTGCAAATGTGTCTTGTTTTTATTCTCTTAAATTATTTATCCTTAATTGTAGTCGAACAAAGTTGTGAATTGTGACCTGAACAAAATCGAGCGTATTTGTAACGTTTCGTAAGTGAATATTATAATATTATAATATTTTCTGTACATATATTTTTAAACCAAGAAATATCCTGTAATATTCATATTCGTTTTTGTTATTACCATTAGATTAGGCCTTTTTTACAGTAGTAGATAGGATTTGTTTCAAACAGAAACTTTGAAGCAAAGTTACACAGAATGAACAGAAAGATTTCTTTGTAAATCCCAAGAGGTTGCGTTATCAGAACTATATTTTAGTTCATTGTTCTGAACGTTTCTCAACGAATTATTTATTAAATGACATTTTCCTTTTAGCTAAAAGCAGTGGCGTAGCTATCGATAAGCAAGATTAGACAATGCATAAAGGCCTTTGTTTTGGGGGCCCAGTACTATTTCATTTTTTAGCGTTATATTTATACATATAGAGGGTGTTGTCTGGCCTGGGAGCATGCAGTTTGGCTGTTTCCACTAAAAGAATAGAGCAATTCGAAAAACATTTCAAGGATTTATAGGAGAGTCTCTAGAGAAGATTTTAGCAAGGTTAGAACCTCGCAGTTCATTTAGAAGTCGGTCAAAGAACGTTCGTTTTGGACAACGTAGCGATTTTCCAAAACGAGCTATTGAGTTATAGAAAAATTTAAAACTTATTTTAAAATAAAATCAAGAAAAACGGAAATAATCATTGTTGGGAGGATGCTAAGTCATTTTGCGTGGGAAAATAGTCAATTTTCAAACTCGTTTGTTTTTTAAGATAATGCCAAAAATTGACGTGCGTTGGATAGAGCATTTCAAGGTGGATGCTCTAAAGTTTTCTATTTTGGAAAAATGTGATAAAATTCTGAATGGCAGAGAAAACTCTTGGACCCTGCTTTTTCGTAGATTTTCCTTCATAACTGGCTGAAACTTAGCCAATATTATCGATTTTCATTGTTAGTTAGTTTCATTGTTTGTTAGTTTTCCGATAACTGAAGAAAACTTAAAAAAAATTCCAACAGTGATGCCATGCATAATTTTCAAAAAAGAAAATCATACTCTTGGGTTTAAAAAGGTAATGTGAAAATCAAATTTTGAAAATTAAGTGAGTTTCAGGTCAAATTTGAACGCCCCTTTTCACCTATTATTTACAAGTATTAAGACTTATTAATTTGCCTCTTGATAGGCATGAAAATATCGGAAATTTTATCTACTTCATAACCATATCATTACAAGTGAAAATCTGTCTGGAAATTCGATTTTCCATAGACGCTGTTTGTGTCGATATGCGCTGTGTACCAGATCTATGTGGTACAACAACAGTAACAATAACAACACAAACATGGTCTATTGAAAATCAAATTTCCAGGCAGATTTTCAACATATTTTAGATTATAATGACATGGTTATGCAGTAGATGAAATTTCCGATATTTTCATACCAATCAAGAGGCAAATTTTATTTAACTTTTAGCCAGTTATGAAGGAAAATGTACGAAAAAAACAGGGTCCAAGAGTTTTCTCTGCCATTCAGAATTTTATCACATTTTTCCAAAATAGAAAGCTTTAGAGCATGCATCTTGAAATGCTCTAGCCAGTAATCGCTTTTTGAAAATTGACTATTTTCGCACGCCGAATCGACAAACCTCTCCGACTTCCCCTTAACTCTTGTAAATTGCGATATCGTCAGAAACGAGCATTTTGACCAACTTTCTAATTTTGCTCAAATTTTCTACAAGAACTACCCTAAAAATCTTTAAAGTATTTTGTACGATTGAATGAAAACTGCCAATTTTCTTGCCTGTTTCGCAGGTGAATTGTTATAGAGTGTGATCGTTTTTCAGCAAAGTAGATATCAAGAAGGCTATGTGTAACTTATTTTAAAATTTGCCTAATGCCCCGAAATTTCTAGCTACGCCACTGGCAAAGTGACAAATGCTGTTGTATTTTTAATCCATTTACCAATTCTAGACAGCAAAAAAAGAAATAAAGACCACTATTGAGGCATGTAAGAATTTCTATTTACATCTTTATATATTGTGTCGGTTTTTTCTGTTATCTAAGGAGGATTTTTCATTTGTACATTCAACCTGCATTATCACATGTCCGGAATTCAACTGACCCTGTTATACAAAAAATCTTTTTCTTTTCTAACATTATTATGTCGTACACGTAGATTGTGTATCTACCTAAAATGGTAGTTTACACAGAGTAATTCTTTCAACTTTAGACTTTTATTGTTTCTTTTTCTAAGAGTAGTGAATGTCCCAAAGGAGGACATCATCAAACTAATACAAATATTTGTCAAACACTAGAGAATAAAACAAGCTTTTATAACAATAAAATATAAAACTAACTCTATTTAAAATAATTTTTTTTAGAGTTATTTTTTTATATGTAAAAATTTGTGTATGGTTGTTCGCCAACAATTTTATTAGTTTTATGAGTTAGATGTAGTTTATCGATTTCTGTTTTGACAGAGGCGCATCAAGAGTCGGATGGGCCCCGACAGTTACAATTTGTATAGTTCCTCATACACCGTGGTGGACTGGCAGCCA
The DNA here is from genome assembly GCA_037464815.1 of Mylabris variabilis. Taxonomy (NCBI): domain Eukaryota; kingdom Metazoa; phylum Arthropoda; class Insecta; order Coleoptera; family Meloidae; genus Mylabris; species Mylabris variabilis. The sequence goes on from JAZBGW010001556.1 coordinate 14,308, forward strand.
TTTGGCCTACCGGGCAAAATATATTTTGGCCCCATCTCTAATACAACTGCACAATGAAGAGTTTCATAATTTACGCAACTTTTGATGGTAAGTATTATCGTTTTGATAGCCCCCTGTTTACTTGTGCGAACAGGACACAAACATTGTGTTTTAAAAGCTTTTCTATGCTGAAATTCAAAGATAAGTTCGAATTTATTTTGGAAAACTCGGGTAAACTTCAAAACAGATTTTTCGAGAATTTTCAAAAAAGATCCCATCGACAATTGTATTATCAAATAAATAAAATTGGGTTGCTAAATAATCACTTTTTAGAAGTGAAAATAACATGCAATTTTTCTACAAAAATTTTAAACAACAATTCTTTATCTTTAAAATTGTACAAAGAATCTTGGAATGAAATTTTTGACGTTTTCAACAACCCTATCGAAAAATGTCTCGGATATTGGGAAAATGCTTTCAATTATCTATTTATTGCCTGACAATCATTGTCAAATAAATAATGTTGTAAGTTATGGCCAATTATAGGGGAAAATATATAAAAAAACATGTTCCAGGATGTTCCTCTGCAATTCAGAATTTCGCCAGAAATTTTCACAACAAAAAATGACCATGAATGCAC
>JAZBGW010001561.1:0-14538 GCA_037464815.1 Mylabris variabilis
TGTTCTTATCTTCTATTTTTTAATCATTTTCTTTTACTCTCTCTACTTCACTATCTTTTTATTATTTTCCTTTGTCTTTACTGTAGTTCTATTTTTCATATACAGGGTGTTTTTTTTAAAGTGGAAAATTCTAATAAAACTCCCACTAGCCGGCGAGCGATTTGAAAAATATTTCAAGGACTTATAGGAGGGTGTCTAGAGATCATTTTATATAAATTAAAACCTCGTGCCTCACTTAGAAGTTGGTCAAAAACGATCATCCAAAACGAAAGTCGCAATTTTAAAAAACTATCTAAGCACGCAAAACGACTAAGGATGACTCGCAGACCTTCTCAACAGTGATTTCTGCATTTTTCTCTCTTGAATTTTAGAGAAAATGCGAAACATTGACACCTCTTTTAAAATGCATTGGAAAAAACGAAAAACATCAATGTTGGGAGGGTCTACGAGTCATTCTTAGTCGTTTTGCGTGCTTTGCTCATTTTTGTAAATTGTGCCATTGTCAGTAACGAGCGTTTTTTCACCAACTCCCAAATGAACTACGAGGTTCTAATTTTAATATAATGATCTCTAGACACCCTCCTATAAATTTTTGAAATATTTTTCAAAAAACACCCTGTATGATATTCAAGTCCAGTCGCTCTATTTTTGATATTTTGTATCTGCCTTCTATGTTGTGGAGGCCTTTTTGTTTTTATATCTCCTCCTCTTTATTGTTCTCCTTTCTTTTTTTTTATTCATTTCTCTTTCATACCTTTTTTGGAGGTTTCCTATTCGGATTTCTTTTTTTTCACAGCTTCTTCCTTGCTTATCATTTTCTTACTCTTACGTGTTTTATCTTCCAATCTTCTTGTGTTCATCTTTCTATTTCATCCATTAATTTTCCATTATTGCTGTTAGACTCTCTCTAAATTTTTTATATTCAGCAAAAACTTTCTTGAAAAAATCATCAAATTAAATTTTAATTAAACGAAATTTATTAGAATGATTCGCCATTTAAACTATTCTTAACGTCTGCATAATTTTCAATACTTTCATGCTTTTTGATTTTATGCTCACAAGTCGAACATTTATTCTTTTTTTTTTGGTAGCAGATAAAGATTAAATGAAACTCTTTTGATGGTGTTTAATTTTTTAGCGTATTTTATCCAACTTCTCTCTGATGCTAGTGTTTAAAACCAGTCTTTAGCCTTTAACTTTTCACTTTATTTTAAGAGAACTTAATGTAGTTAAACAAATATAGCTTTAATCTTGATAAATAGTATTAAAGTAATAACTAAATTGTAGCAATTTAACAATTAATGATCTCTAAATTTTAATTACTTTAAAGTGCTAATGTTGTACAATGCAATCCAAGGAAATTATGAATGTTGTACATTAATGAAGATATTTGAATTTACATTTAAAGGCTTGATTCTATTATGAGTAACATTCTAGATTCGACATTAATAAATAAATTACAATTGCTCTGATAATTTAAGATTAACATTAATATTGTTGGAACAGTTGAATTAAAGAGAACGAGGCTTGCAAAATAGTTTCCAACAATAACAACAACAAAAACAGGATGATCGATAAATAGTTTAATGTAAATTGAGCCGTCTCTCAGTATGAGAGTCGGTAATAGAGCTACTAATTTTATTTTTTCCTTATACGTATATGGAACAATTTGCTACAACTTTACAATAATAATTTTATTAATAATCTTTGTTTTAAATTAATTTTCGTGGTTTTCTTACTGTGAATACAATTCGCTACTTGAACATTAAAACTTTACTTGTTCGTTCCCTTCTCTCCAAGCAAGATTCGTGACTTACGAGACAAATAGACAATTATTTTGAATTAATGGCATATATTTTGAGTCGTAATAAGAGTTCGTTTAATTTAAATTTATAGAATTTCTAAAAAAATTACAGTTTTTTTTAACGTTAATCTCGATTATTGTCCCCATTTTTTCATCCATATTCGTTCTTATTAAATATAAGATGCTTGCTTGAATATTCTCCACACGACACGTTCTTCTGATTATAAAATCCATTTCATCTGCACCATTTCACCCAGACACATATGTGTACGTTTCAGTCATTTTTCATAATATTCTCATTTGATTTTTAACATGATAACTCGTAACGATTCCCACGGCGCCAATGTTGGAGTAGAAAATATCAAAATTTGCCGTGTTCTATATGAGGAAAACGGAAATTGTTAGTTGTTCTTCAACATATAAACTTGTCTTTAATTACATTGTCGGTTCAAATCGATAATAGTCAAAGTTAACAGGTTAGTCTATTTGGATGGACGCCAAGCACTATCTCCGATAGTTGTCTTTATACTTTTTGTACTTGCCCTCATCAAGTCTAGTCTTTTTCTTCATCTTCATCTTTTTCGTCTTGTTTTAAACCAACAAACACATTTCGAATGACACGTTTAGTCAATTACGAAAAGTTCGAACGTGGTTGAATTACACAGATGCGGCTTAGAGACAGTCTCTGCCAACAAATATCTATTCTTTCAATAAATTTCCAACAAACGGCGTATTTCTTTGATCAAAAAACAAACCAGGCAGAAACGCAAAAAAAGACAAGATTTTCTACGAGCGATTTGATTTTATTGGCCAGTCAGCTTAATTAAGCACCCCAACATTTAATCTGGGATTTATTAGGGACAAAAATCTAGTCGATAGTTGAGGCTTTTATTTTAATGTCTCAGTATAGCATTATTGAAGCTCTGAAAGCTGATCTCTTACCATTAAACTCGCTTGTATTTTATTCTTGCATTAGTATTGTCATTGTTGTGACATTTTGACATGTTGTAGAATTTCTAAATAGCAAACTACAATTCGTCTTGCGTCTGCCTGTCTGGGTTGTTGTCCTAGTTTCTCGATTATAGAAATTGTCGGGTTTTAATTAAACAACAATGAGGCAGGGAAATACAATTCATTCGAATCCTAGTCGGTACTTTAAACCATAAACAATCAAGACTTGATCACTGTTTTATGCAAAATTCTCAGAGAATCAAGACGAAACATTTCTCGTTTTTAGAAATAGCGGTGAGAAGTTAAAACACCATAAATGATTCAATTTAGGATAGAATAAGGCTTAGAAACAGGTGCCCTATACTAGAAACTTCATCAATTTTAGATAATTAATTGTTAGAAGGAAGGAACGATCTCTTTCAACTAGGAGTTTTTGTAATTTTAACAAAAATGAGGCCAACTAAACATTATTTACTACCATTAATTTTGGCATCGACTAGCAAAAAACGTTTAAAAATAGTTTTAAAAACACCACTAACAATCATTTATCTCCTAAATAAAGTCTAGAAGAGATCTGAATTTTCTTCCTTCATAAAGACTTAATGTTTATGATAAATTTAATCTATCGTGAACTTCAATCAGTGGATCTTAATGGCTTTTTTTCGAACGACTTGTCATCCTTTGAGAGAGTATCTCTCGAGAAACGAACTCACTTAACCTGAAGGCGACTGGAAAATTTCATAAATACCTCTCTCTTTGATAATTAGTTTGTCGCATCATTTCTTGAATGAGATAACACAGGAGTCTCAATTATCGAACTTTGTAACTTTGATTTTTTTATAATTAAAATGGCAGTAATTTGAGTAACTTGGGTGGTATTAAACGATGAATATGGATATTTAATGTAAAACAAACAAAATTTCTAGTTAATTATATTATTAGTTAATTGGGCGACTAATCTTTGTTTAGATATGCTAATAAGTAACCATAATTGCGATTTTATTTCTTACTTCATTTACTCAGAATTAGGAACTCATAATTTTTCTTTTTAATCGTTTTGTGCGTCATTTAATAGACAAATATTTTCGTTGTAGACGATTTAAACAGCTTCGAGCCTGTGGTGGTTTTAAATTACAAGTTTTAGAGATAATGATTTTCAATCAATCAATTAGAAGAAAAATAAAACTTAATTTAAAATATCTTAATTGATCAATTTTAATTTGAAACAAAATCACGTTCTAACAGACATGTGCGATTACATGTGAGAGGTGTTAAACCAAATACGTGTTCATATTAAATTTGAATTAATTATGAAATTGTGGACAGGTCAATGGGTGTTTATTATTCTAAAATATACAAATTTTCGTTGGATTATAAAACCATGATAAATTTTCGGTTTTGTTGTAATAAAATCATTCGAGCTGTATAAATGGTGGATGCGCTACTCTTTTCATACAGGGAAAAATGGTTTATTAATTAAATTTGGGTTATTAATTAACGAATAATTCAAAAAATATATGGCTTGTACGTTTATTAATTAAACACAGGTGATTTAAGGGAAACAAAAAATAATAATAAAACTCTACGGCTGCATTGTTTTCCGGTTATTCTGTTGATAATTAAGCAGTGATTTGTATAATGAAATTAACGTAAAAAAATAATTGGTATTAATCAATAAAAGGATTTTAATAATCGAAACTGGACATTGTTCAATTAGAAAATCTTTTGCATGCCTGAAGTTGATATTCAAAATTACATAAATGGTGGATGCGCCGGGTGTACGCTCTACCGGGTGATTCATCTAATTCCCATTATTTGGCAAACGATTCGAAAAGTATTTCAAGGATTTGTAGGGTGGGAGTATCTGGAGACCATTTTAGCAAAATTAGAAGCTCGTAGTTCATTTGGAAGTTGATCAAAAAAACGATCGTTTTGGACAAAGTCGCGACTTTCAAAAACGAACTAAACATGCAGAATTACTAGAAGATCCTCTCAGTATTGATTTTTTTCGTATTTCTCCATTGCATTCTAGAAAAAATGCGCAACATTCCCGCCTGTTCCAGAATAAAATGGAGAAAAACGAAAAAAATCAGTGTTTGGAAGATCAGCGAGTTATTCTGGAATCGTTTTGCGCGTTTATCTTGTTTTTGAAAATCACGATATCGTCAGAAACGAACGTTTTTTGAGCGATTTCTAAATAAGCTACGAGGTTCTAATTATCGCTTTATAAAATCTTGAAATATCTCTCGATTCACTCGCCAAATAATGAGAATTGCCATAAGAACTTTTCGTTTGAGGTGAATCATCCGGTATTTTCTTTACAGTTGCTCCATTGTTATGCAAATAGGCTTTGTTATCACAATTATTCGAGTCTAAATAGGGGTGTATTCTTAAGGGTATATGTAAAAAATGTAAAACAAAAAAAATCTTTTTGTTTTAATCTAAAACTTACATAAGTCTTTTGCTAATTTTTTGAAATTTTTGTTTCAGGTAAGTGTCACCTGTTATCTAAATTTTTGCTGATAATTAATTGAAAACGGTAAGTTTCAACTTTGTTGGATAAATGTCAAATATAGCGTCTATTATTTCTCTACATTATCATTGTGAATTTAATATACATGAAAACTACAGTGTGTTCTAAATGATGAGTGTTTCTTATATTATAGTGAGTGTTGTATAAAATTAGTGAAAACTATTTTAATTAGCGTCAAATTACGTGGTGTCTTTTTCGATTTGTTATTGCAACATTAAGGAATTGTAATTTTGCTTCTGTAATTGTTTTGAATTTAATTTGAGCAGGAAACAATGGAAACAACCTTATACCTTATACATTTCTAACTTCAAATTGAGAATAGTCGACTTCAAAATGGGAATAAGCAATTTTAAATTGAGAATAAACAATTTCAAAATGGAAATAAGCAATTTCAAATTGAGAATTAAGAATTTCAAATTGAGAATGATCAATTTGAAAATGGAACTAAACAACTCCAAGTTGAGAAAAAATTATTTCAAATTGAGAGTAAACGATTAAATCATATTCAATTAACAAAAGTGTGGCATCAAAATTTAATCTCGAGCTGAAGGGATACGATTACTAAATAAAAATAGGAAAATAATAAGGATGCATATAAATTGAAATTACTCAAAACGCCAATATTTTAGATTCTATCAATTCATGCGCATCCTATTTTGCTTCAATAATAATATTATTTCTTTATTTTGAGATTAAAACTTCTTAGTCCACAAATCGTTTTTTATTTTAAAATATATTTAGCTTTTGATGCCAAACTTTTGTCAATTTGATATAAGTTAATCATCAAATCCTTTACTTTTAAGTTTAAATTATTTTTTCTCAATTTGAAATTGTTTATTCCCATTTTTAAGTTGATTATTCTCAATTTGAAGTCGAGAAGGTAGCTGTCGTACCTTTCGTATAATAACAAAATTTTAAATCAATACAATTAAGGGAGAGCGAAGGGATCGCGTTGTGTAGGCGTTCTGTTAGAATAAACATAATAACAAATGGTTCTAATTTAAACATTTCATTTCAGTCGAAAAAGAACATCGAAAAGATTAATCACAAAAGGAAGCTCTTATCGTATTTTATACTGTTGTTGCGATTTATCTATCTATAGCCTATAATAAATGTTTCATATCAATTACAATAAGAACATTTCTAAGGACTTATCGATGCTTTAAGCCTGCTTAGGCATATATGTTTCGTGTTTTTTTTTTTTTGGTTTTTATCTACCAACTTCACAAGTAACGAGACGTTGACATTGCCGTTATCAGTTCGTTGTAATCCTACTTCTTAACTTAAAGACGAGAAGACCTTATTTTCACTTTGATTTAAACAACTGTAGACACGCGTGCATTCAAGTGGTAAAGGGATTAAGAGAGCAGTCGTAACGATTTTGTTACTTGTTGTTATATGACAGATCTGGCGGCATTCCAAAACTGAAACTTGTTTGACAAATTTCTACCTTATCATTTGTTGAATGTCTCATAAGAATAATCGAGCAACATTATCGATGATTCAATTATAATTTGGTGGTTGTTATAAATAAATTATTGTCTGTAATGGTGGTAAAGTATCTGATATTACTCCGTCACTAGTGCGCCACCACTGTAGGGATCAATAGAAAAGCTACAGATTTGCCGCCCTGCTGCTGTTTGTCTCGCACTTTTATCGAACAAACTGTCTACATAAAGTTCACTACAATATACATCTAACTTTATAATTTTCCAATATACACGTCCTAGTTTCGATATTTCCACAACGTTAGTTTTATTGAGATCAAAGAATTTGAAAGGAATTGTTCTTATTTTAAAACTCTACGAAGCAACTATTGTTTATCTCTTACACCATAAATAACCCGACTTTGATAATCCATCATCTTAAAAAGGGTAAATGGGATGAATTTTAACCATTTTTAGGTCGTTGTAACACCCTTTTATTAGAATTTTACTATTTTTTTTTTTAAATACCAATGAAACTTCTACAAATCGTTCATTCAATATTGATTCAAACTGCATCGAATCTGCAATTCTTTACGACGATATTCTTCTCGCTATATTGCAGTGGATTAATGGTTCAGTAGATAAACGTTTGCAATTTTTGTCAAAAAGCTTACCTTGTAACTTCCATGTAATCATTTTCAATAAAAATTGTTGAAAAATGTGCACTCCTATTACGATAAAATCGATTTAAAAAAGGGTGAATTTCGGGAGCAAGTTTCGTCTTCATTCGCGTTAGTTTCCGGTGTAGAAGCAATGATGTCATCAAAAATCTCATTTGAAACGACCAATATCACATCCGGCAATCACTAGTATGAAACGATTAATAAATAATGATGAAAGGGAAAATTTTATTTCGAATAGATTTCTAATTATTGTGTGTGAAAATTTCATTTTGCCGTTCAATGTTCGCATCTTTTTCATCAATCTTCCACTTTGATGACTTTTCAGTTGTATTTGAAGCGTTTCGAAGGAAACAAATTTGCCGTCATTAAATTTCGAAGGCAACAAACTTTTAGATCGTCTTGATATAGAACTATAGTCGATTTTTTTCTCAAATTACATGCCATATTTTCCGAATCAACGAATTTTCCAACTGCTTACGCTTTTCTTGTTTTTGCTGACCTGAATAATGTCTAACGCAAGTCCTTTAATAAAAATTTGTAATTCAATTAGTTTTTTTGTTGGGATTTTTACTTAATTACCAGATAATTTATTGTGTTTGATAACTAGAACAAAAATTCACCTATATTTTGATACGTTCGAATTCTATATTATAGACGATACTGCCATAAAGATGGCTTATATTCAATTAATTTCCCATCGAGGAAACGATGTATAATTGAAGGAAAGTGCCAATAAAGCGGATGTTTTATTGATTAATACAAAGTTCGTTTATATTGGTGTGTCTACGTTATGTTGGCGATCAATTTACATCAATTTTTCTTTATATACAATGAAATAACGTTAATCTTACTAGTGAATTGAATAAATTACGTCCATTTCTTGTAGAGAGCTATCGAATCGGTTGAAATTTAAACAACTCCCTCAACTATGTGTAAAAATTGGTATTATTTGTCGCATTCTGCAACTTTCACTCTCGTTCAGTTAACGAGATGTGTTAAAATTTTACAAATCTAGTGAATTATTCGTCTCCTTTAGTTCCGATTTTAAATTTCTGAGTCATCTGGCGAAGAAAATAATATAGTGGTACGAAACCGCCATATCTAATGAGTTAATTATTGAAGTTTCAAAGCAAACTTTGGCTTCTAAATGAATTCTCTCATCGTCTATTTTATAATTACATTTTTTTTTCAGTAATGACGACACTTATTAGAGATTCTAAAAGTAGACTGAAATAAAATGAGACAATAGTGTTGCAGCTCAACCGGAAAATTACAATGGAATCTAATTTATTTTATGCAATTTTCATGTTGCTGTTAATTTTAAAGTTTAGTTAACGACATTTAGCTACCGTTGATACGCTGAAGTTGTGTAGTTTTTTCAATTTTTGCGTCTCAATTATTGATAAAGTTGATAAAGTAGTTTAAAATCACAATACAGATATGGAAATTTTCCAACTAAACTTATATATTTGAGGGTTTAAAGATTAAATTGTAGGGGATGAACAATGAATTCAGTTTATATATTATTAAGAATTATTTCAATTGAGTTCGTTCTAGATTTGATTATTGTTATTAATATTTTTGTCTTATTATTTATTAGTAATTTCTGTTTCATATTTCAGGAAATTACAGAGATAAATTCTCATGTTATTGTTCTTTATAATGCCATTAAGTCTAACAAGTTGGCACACAAGAAATTTCTAACTTATCTCTAGATTAGTTTCCATGCTCTTTTCCCACTCTCATCATCATCATCAGCATCACTTCTATCTAAAAAGCTAATATTAAAAGGTGGTCTGATATCCGTTACTTGATGTTGTTGTCCAACCAACCCTTGCTGATTTCACATTTCAACAACCAACTCACGCCCTACAACTACCCAATTTCTGTTCATCATATCTTTATGTTGAATAAAACCCCGATCTTTATTGAATCGCTATTTTGTACGACATAGAAAATGGTGGAAAAAATGTGTTGGTAGTAGTTTTAACAAATAAAACCAACCAGATAATGCTGTGTTGTACGTGGAAATTGGGTGTAAATTTGCTAATCCCGACACAATTTCCAAATAAATTATTATTCTCGACGCAATAGCGGATCATCATCTATACAACTCGTGTTTTTTTATTCAGACGAAGCGAATAATAAAGATCCGCCAATAATCGATTGCGTTATTTGATTCAATTCAAACAAAAATTGAGACGATCTAGATTTTTCCGTTGTATTTGCCATCAATTTTCAACGGGAAAAACTCGAAAACATTGATTTACTTTTGGTTAAAGTTGCTATAAAATACGACACAGAAACTGCACGTTTTTCTATTTCTCTTCGATTCGGTGAGGACATATCGACGGTTTCCGGTGACCGTCTCTAACATTTGAACTATGATCAGCATAAGCTATGTCTTCTTTTACAGGGCTGTTTCTTTTAAATGTGGCAAATTCTTATTGGTTGGCGAGCAATTTGAAATATATTTCAGGGATTTGTAGGGTAGTCCCTAGAGACTATTTTACCAAAATTAGAACCTTGTAGCTCATTTGAAAGTAGGTGAAAACGGACTCATTTCTGAGGATGTCGTGATTTTCACACAAAACGACTTAGAATGACTCGAGTTTCCTCTCAACATTGATTTTTTTATTTTCTCCATTTTGGTCTACAACAGGTGGAAATGTTTCGCATTTTCTCTAAAATGCAATGAATAAAAACGAAATAAATCAACGTTGGGCGTGTGTTTGAGTCATTCTTAATCATTTTACATGCCTAGTTCATCTTTGAAAATCAAGACATTGGCCAAAACAGACTTTTTTTTTAGAAACTTCCAGCTGAGCTACGGGATTATAATTTTGCTACAATGATCTCCGGGGACTCCTGCAAATTCTTGGAATATTTTTCGAATCGTCCGTCCACTAATAGGAGTTTTACAATAATTGGCCACCTTTAAAAAAAGCACTCTGTATAGTCGTGATTTTTCGCTAAAATTTAGAGAAATGTTTGAATAGTAGAAAATATTTCGGTCATAACAGCTACATTAACAACAATTTCAATTTTAATTCAAATCTATTGTACAGCAGTATGCTCTCGGGAAATTAGTCTGTCACATTTGATTTCCCCGGTTGACAAATTTCCTTTGATGTCAACGTACTATTGGCTAGAAAGCCAAAGAAAAACGCTTTTATTCGAGTCTATACAGTACAGACAATAATATCCTGTTAATTTTCATTATAAGACTTATAACAAACACTGTCAGTTTTGTTCGAAATTCTATGCTTATATCTATCTATCTATATATGTATATGTATATAGTGAAGGAATGTATTAGCATCGAGCAACAAACGTATAAAGACCGAAACTCGTTGTGGAGAAAGGCGCGCGGCGGCGGGGCCAAGAGAAATCAATATAAGGGGTGGCTTAGGGGCGCAGGCCTGAGCCTTAACTGTGCCGGGCGAACACCAGTATGCCTTCTTCAACATACACGGTCATTATATTTACATCGCGAATCCGACCGTTTCAAAACAACTAACAATTTTTTCAATTTTCTTTAATCTACAATTCGTTCAACAACAACAATTAAAAGTGCATTGTGTTTCGTTCGAGGGTGGTAATTCAGATCCAATTATTTCTCCATCGAATTTAATTTCTATTAGTTCACATGCTACCAAACTTGTAACCGCCACGTGTGGTGGAGTTTTACTTTGTAATATCAATGGGACGCAGCAAAATTCAAATTCGGAAATTGTTACAAATTAAATGCTATTTTTATAAGTTACATCATTGTAATTAAAGTAGGTTTAATAAAAGAAGAGTATGCTTAATGAGAGGAGTGTTAACATGCTAATTATCACCACGAAATTAAACGTTATCTTTTTTTGAAATCAAGTGATAATATTGCAAGTTTATTTCGAAATAAAAATGCTACGTGTTGAGTGTGTACAAAATAGTGCAACGAAGCTACAACATCGACGTTTTGTCTGTGTTTCAATTCAACAGAACAAAAATTTAACAAGTAACGAAACTCTCCCTCTAGACAATTGAAGGTATTATCAGTCAATTGAAGGTTAGTCGTACATTCTAAATATTTACAATTGTTTTCTCTACCTCTTTTAACAACAAACATGAGTACGATTAAAATTGATCTTCAATTTCAAAATTACTGTTTTCTAAACGAAATTATCACCTAATAAAATTTCTTATTAATGTTTTTTAACACACATCTTCGATTTTTGATTGAAGCTTAAGAACACGCTATATCGCGTTACAGGATAATAATGCTGTGTTATAAAAAGAATGATTATTAAACAATTAGAACAGTATTGATTGAGATTGCGTGCTTCTCTACATCAAAAAAAATTCTTATTCTCTTCTCTGACACCAAAAAAAAAACAATACAACTAATCTCTGTAAAGAAATTAACAATTGATAACAACAAAATTAATATTTTAATAATTCAATAACTTATGCTTATCAATCAATATTTGTTGATAAGTTATAAATGATTGATTTGAAATGGTGGGTGATAATATTGGAAATATCCAGAAAATCAACTAGAAAATCGTGGAAACCCTAAAGTCTGATTAGATTATTTTGGGGGGGCTACAATTCTGTATTCCACACCGGATGGTAGAACTTTTCTCATTTCTCCAACATACAACAATTAAATAGGAGACAGTTTGGCAATAATCAAAGTTTTACTCTATAGTAAAGTTCACAGCACTGCAACATAATTCAGGTGGAAACAATAGAGAATTGTTGGTTAATTAGGGATGATGTAATTTACTAGCAACTGGATAAAATTGATTACGTAATATTTCAATAACAATAATTTTCTGTTTAGCCGGAAAGCCAAAATAATTATAAATCGTGTTCAATTCAATTGATGATCTTTAAAGGTTTGGAATTTCGCCAATGCAATTTCATAGTTTACAACCGAATATATTCAATGTTTCGTGCTTTTTGTCACACAAATTTGCCTGACTTGCTTACTTATTAACGTTATTTATTATCTAAACCGGCACGAAAATTGTCGTTTATTATAAATTGTCAAGATATTGAAGAAAAAACCGTAATTCTCCTTGTTATAGCTATGAGATTTAATAGATTTTTGAAACTACAGCAAAAATTTTCATAAAATTAGTTTTATGTGCTCCCTACAGAGGCCCAATGGGGATAAAGTGTTAAGTCATTTGAATACATAATTAACGTTATCTGCAATAAAAAAAAATAACGAAGAAACAACATACCGTTTATCGGGTATTTTACAGTTAAAATGATTATAAAAATTCACAATAAACTGACCAAGCTCGAAAATATTCGAATTGGTACAACGGTAATCCGGTAAGGCTTTAAACCGTCCCCAGTAGGGTGGCCCAATTGAAAATACTGAAAGCTTTCCGTTGTACGGTTACCTGGGCTGTGTTTTTTACGATATTAGACCCAAATATTGCTCCCTCATTTTGGTAAAAGAAGACTCTTTAATAACGCTTCTTTATCGGCGATATAAACCATTATTATTACTGTTATAAAAGTGAACAATAGGAGATAAGAAATTAAACCGAACGACAAGCTTATATCCGAACGGATACAACTGTCAACTATATAGTTAATATAATAGTTGATTAGATTTCCTGGACCCTAGATATGTCAGTTTATATTAAACATTAATCAAATAATAACAAACAATAGAGAATTTTATAAAAATTTCTAATTTCAACAAGTGGAAATATTTTTGAAAGGTAATTCGTTGAGATGATATCGAATTTTTGGCTCCTGGCACAGATCAAAACATCATCAATTATTTTCGTTTCGACTTGTTGATTCGAAATGAATTAAAATTTATGTGTTGGAACGTAAGCCTTTAGAAAATAATAATAATAATAATATAAAAATCCAATGTCTAAATCTAAGATAGAAAATGGTGATTGAATGAAAAATGGTGGATGCGCCGGGCGAATATTCAATTCTCGTTAGCCTAAATATTTTCCATCTATTATTATTGATCTCCAACTGAGATTCTCTAAAATAGCAGACGGAGAGCCAGGGACGGACTTGGGCATGATTTTTATGGGTTGTAGCCCAAGAGGCCGATCAAACAAATGGCCCACATCGCGCCCAAAAGAATTAAAACAAAACTAATTGAAATTAAAAATGTGATGAAAAGATATTTTTTATGTTATAATACAGTAACAGTACACATCCTGTCTCTCCGGGCAACATAGTTGTATAGATCCCTTTTTGTTGAATAAAGTACACCTTCTCTTCAATGCGGTCTAAAAGGGCGCAGAGTACAACTTTTTATGAAACAGGCAAATGTTTAAGAAACGATTTCTAGTTTATTTTTCAAGATGTAGAAATGCGCGATAGTGTTTTGGAAAGGTTATTTTAAGGTGCATCATAGAGTTGCTTCTATTTTGGAAAATTTTGAGGAAATTCTGAGTTATAGAGGAACATCTTGGGGCATATTTTTTTTAAATTTCCGCGATAACTCAACCTCTATTGATTAGTTTGCAATGAAAATTTAACTATAATTAGCAAATTGAAAGGGTTCTCCAAATTTCCAAGAAATTTTCCAATATTTGTTAGTTTTGCGGAAAATTAATAAAAACGGAAAAATTCGTTTTTAAAAGTTTCAGCACAGTTTTAAATTAGAAGAAACAGGTGACACTTTTTTTGATAGCTTATCCAAGGGGCATCTAGGGTATAGACTAGAAAAATCCAATTTTTGAAAATTCAATGGGTTTCCTCAAAAATTCTTTATTTGTTATTTTCACCTGTTAAAAATTATTATTTTGAAACAACATTTAAACAACTTGTACACCCAATTGCACAAAAAAGAGACCGACTCTTGAGCGAGGAATATCATGTTTTTCGGTTGGTGTAAGTCAGGATTTTTCTCTCGTCAGCGGAAAAATGCGGGGAGTTATTGAGTGTTGGAGCGAGTTTCAGCCATACCAAATTTTTAGAACCACCCTGTAGAGAAAGTTAGAATAAGTGAATTACAGTTTGTAGGTATTTATTGTAAAAAAAAAAATATTTAGAAAATATGGAATAAAGAAATTATTAAATGTAGACAATTATTTAAACAATTATCAACATAATAAAATAAAATAAAATTTAATAAAAGATAAAAAATTGAGAATTCTTGAA